>JAAAKE020131214.1:0-14351 GCA_010014785.2 Anisolabis maritima | reverse complement strand
AAAAAAAGAAAAAGAAATGTATGCTCATTAACAAATAATATGTTCATACATTTCCATCGAAAGAAAAAAAATAAAAAGGTGAAACATTGCGCGTAATAACACGTGACCAGGAGTACACGACGTATTAGCCTTCCCGACATTCGCCTTAAGCTTTTAAGGAAAACCTGGCCAAAACCTTAACAAGGATAAATAATAATGAAAATAAAATATTATGGAATTTTTATATAATATAATTAACAGTCGAAAAAATATCTATAATCTTCAAAAAATAATAATTTCATTATTATGAATGTAATACAATAATAAAATTGTGATAAAAGATAAGATAAGAATTTCCAAAAGGGGGAGTGGGTGTATTTATTAAAAAGAAAGATGAACTTACTTTCAAAACATCATAGACCATCACATTGTTATCGGTGTCTTTAGTGAGAACATGTCTCTTATCATTTAATATGTGGTATTGTCGTATCGCAGCGCCCCCTTTTATCACTAGGTCAGGTTCGTTATTGAAAGGCTTCACAGAATCTTCTTCATTTTGATCTTGAATATACATATCACGCTTTGGTAAACTCTAAAAAAAAATCATATGCATTTTAAAATTTTATAAAATTGTTTTTTTTTTTAAATTAAGTTATATATTTTCTATAAATTTTCAATTATATTTTAACAAATAAGAAAAATAAGATTTTAATTTTATTAATAAAAAATAATCTTTAAGTATAAGAGCCTCCTGTGGTAAAGAGAAAGTAAAAATTCATTATTATTATTATTATTAATATTATTATTTTAATAAAAGCTTTAAAATTTGTTTAAGATGAATTATCATAAAAAAAAATACCCAGTTTTTAATAGAAGAGTCTGCTGTCGCAACCCAAATGGAACTTTGATCCGGAAGCATAACCATTTTAAGAACAGGAGCAGTTTCTTTACAAAGAAGACATTTTTCAGAGTTTCGTAAATCAGCCATAACAATTTTACGATCACGTCCTCCAGAAATGACATGTGAAAAGGAATCGGTTGCCTGGAAATAAAAAACAATTTCTAAAACAAAATAGCATAGTTGATTATTTTTGCCGAGCGCAGATTTCCAGAACGCGATTTTGCACATACGCGTTATCTTAATTGTTTCCATTTAATTTGTCCAAGACTAGAAATTCATTCATACGGGGTACGCTGCAGAATAAGTAATAAAAATCCTTTCAATTAATATTTGTTTCATTTTTCGATTTTAATTACAATATTTAGGTTTGTTGAAATAATACATACTTTCTTAATTAGAACTATGCATAACACATTTTTTGCATAGAAAGTTAACTTGGCGGAACGCGATTTTGCCGTGCACGCAATCTATTAGGTATGTATGACATATGAACTGTTCGGCAAAGGTTTACTGTATTTACAAAATTGTGAAAATTTTAAAAGAATAACTTGTAGTGGGAATGCATGGAATGTGTATATTTTTTGATTTTGTAAATAATTGAAAAAATTCATGATTGCCCTTTTCTCCACCATATATACCTTATAGAGAAAAATAAAACCACTTTTTTCTTTGACTACCTCATATAAATTATTTTCAAATACTGATTAAAATTTTTAAAATAATGGTATTATATATAATAAAAGGAGCGAAATATGCTTTGAAGTCGATCGAAGCTGTGTATAAAAGGTCTATTTTTTTCCTTAGGATCTTTTATAAAGTCTAATAAAAAAAGGTCCAACAAAAGAGGCTTTTATTAGTTTGATATAAGTTAATTACCAAAAGTGACCAGACACCATCTTCATGTGATCGTAGAGTGGTTATGCATCGTTGTTGTCCTAGCGACCAGAGTTTGATGGTTCCATCGGAACTTCCGGATAAGCATTGCGTTCCATCTCGATTTAGAACCAAAGCCTTTACATTATCCGTGTGTCCTAATAAAATGAGAAATTTTTTATTAGTTAATAATTTAATGAAATGAGAATTATTTAATTATTTATCTATCAAAGCAAATTCTCCATGATTTTATAATAATAAAGACAATACATTCAGCATAGAAATTCTAAATTTATGAAGGGAAGTTCTTTTTGGCAAAAAATGGCCTTTTAAATTAATAAATATTAGAAAGGAACTAATTAAAATTATTTAAAAAAAAAATTATATTTTTTTTATATTATTTCAAATGGGAATTATAAAAGGGTTGATTAATTGGGAGTCTCATTTCCCTCTGGTTGCTCTCAATTCCTACACCAATAGCTCTATTTCAAAAAATTAAAAGATTTATTAATATATAAAGACAAAGAAATATGTGAAAAATACCTTTAAGTTTCATTAGTTTGGCACAGGATCGAGGGTCCCAAACTCGCAAAACTTTTTCTGTACTTCCACTAACAATTGCAGTACCCGAGGGATTCATTGCTAAACTATAAATCGAGTCTTTATTTCCATTTAACGACGAGGCTAAAAATTTAATTAATATAATTAATATTACTTACAAATTTCAAATTTATTATACGTGTATCTTAATTGTATTTTTGTAAACCTTTCCTTATATGAGTCTTTCAGAGGCCAAAGTGATCAGTTGAAAACAAATGGTAAATAAATTTTGATTTTTATTATAAATGTAAATTAGAATTTTTATTTTTATGCATATCTTAATTTATAACAATATTTTCCTTACCTGTGGTTGTTCATTTAATTTTTAATTGAGTAGAACCAATGGGGTTGGTATATTGTAATCAAAATGTTATTATTGTAATAATAAAATGAAATTTCCCCTTTTAATAAATCCAAAGGTAATTTTAATATATATATATGTGGAATAATGTTTTCCGGGGTAGGTCCGCGTTGATTGTTGATATATATATATTAAAGTTATTAAAAAGTATGTTGACTAAATTTTTAGGAAATTCAAAAAGTATTCTTATTCACTTTTGCTTCTGAACGTCCAATATAAAGAATCTAAACATAAAAATAGTGGTTTAAAAAATAAATAATTGAGAAAAATAATCAAAGAACAAAAGATAATAAAATTAAGTTACCAAAATAAAACAAAGTCAAAGAAAAAGAATAAAATAAATATTTTTTAATTGTTAATTATCTTTTGTTTGATTAACTAAGTGCAGGATCGTCCAGAATGGGAAGCAAATCGTTCTTGTTAGGACCTAGAGATAGTACTAAATTCATTGAAAAATTAAGAAAAAACAAAATATTTACAATTTGTCGAGCGGAGGAGGAGGGAGGCGATTTGAATTCTAGACGATCCTGGCTATAAAGGCAAATTTATTTTCAGGGTCGTTAAAAAATTATAAAACACATTATTATATATTATATTATAATAAATAAAAAAGAAATATATTTTAATATTTAAAGCCTCTAATTTTTTAACTCATTTGCAAAAAAAATCTTCGAAACCGAGATAGGATTTAACACCCAGGAAAAACAAATAGATAAATTTATACTTTCAATAGACGTTTCGAAATCAATTTGCGGTTTTCTTTGAAATCATTTACCTTCGAAAAGTAGAAAATAAATTTTAATATATAGTTTATAATATAATATTTTTAATAAATCAATCTTTTTATGTAAAAGTTCTATCCTCTCAAACTTTATTTATTTTGCCTCATTCCCATATTTCGGGGTTAGCATTATAAATAATTGATGAATCCGGGGAAACAAGCTGGTTCATCACAGAGCCTGAGAGACGAAGACTGACAGGAAAAAAACCCAGAAGAAATGTCAGTCTTACCTCGGGTAACCCGTGGTCGCCATCCAACTACTCACCGGATATGAGTCCCTGAACGATTTCTTTACTCCCAAACATTGATTAAAAATAATTTATCTATTCATTTTTCTCCACTAGATAAAGCCAAGATTTTTTCTATCAATTTAAAACACCGAGTCAACATTTGTGGATTTGAGCTCACATGTTCTTCTGAATAAACTATCAATTCGTTTTACAAATTAGTTAAAATAATTATATGCTTTAAAGAAGAGGTCGGCAAGCTTTTATTCTGTGGATCAGAATAGTTGATATTCGATTCAGAGGTCTAAATTTTAATTTAATAATTACGAAATAACAACGAATAACACGTAAACAAAATTCTTTAGCTATTTTTAAATCAGAAATAATTTTAAGAGAAATGCATTCTAATTTTCTAAATCTATTAGAAAATAACTTTTTTCCTAAAATCAAAATGTATATATCAGAAACCTTAACTTGTCAGTAAAATTTATATAACTCTTTGTGAAGGTTGATATTTATTTTTTCACTTTTCAGATTGGTTCAAACTATTAATAAATAAGGAATCAGGAGAAGTGTGTAAATTTATTGTTAGGATGATTAAATCACAAAGATTAAGATGACAATATACCTCAGTAGAGGAACAAAAGCTAACTATTAAATGGGAAACCAGAAGAGCAAAAGTCAAGAAGGAGGCCTAAGACAAAATAGGTAGATAATGTCAAAAAAGATCTCGAAGAGGTGGGGCAGGGAAGAGGGGGTGAGGATTGGACGGAATTAGCACAAGTGAATGATAAATGAAAAGAGGTGGTTTCGAAGGTGATAGCTCACGAGCTATAATCATTAATTCTAAATATTTAGGGCAGAGTATTAGAAATTATTTTAAATGGCCTATCTTCTTCATTTAGAAATTTTTATATAAGTTTTTTCAAAGAGTTTAATATAAAAAATCTACATAATTAAAAGTATAATGAATGATTAAGGTTTACTGAACGAAAGTTTAATATAACATATTCAATGGAGTAGCCAGAATATTTTGCATTTAAAATATTTTTTTTGTTCTAATTTTTAAATTTATTTTTACATGTCTAAATCCTTTTGCAATTTCCTTTGACTTTGGGTTAGGGGGAGGGATCGGCTTCTCTGGGGCGTCTCCCTAGGCTACGCAAGTGGATATATCATATATTTAGATGAGGAAATTGGAGACAAACCAGCATGCTTTCGCACACAGATACTCAATTTTACGAACAGACTAACGATTTTCATCTTCAGAGCACAAAAATTACATAATGTCTGTACTAAAATCTTTTATTAAATATTTTTTTGAAGAAAAAAGGCATCTTTTAGGATGTTACTTTTGTTTTGCGGTTTTATGCCAAAAAATTTGATTTGATTTGTTGCTTCTGATTTTTCCCTATTGATACACTGTCATAGGCAATAAATAAGGACGAAAGCCTTCTGATCTTTTTCTCCAATTTCCTTATCTTTGCATGCAATCTTCCACCATATTAATCATATCATAAAAACAAATTACAAATTAAATTTATTCACTGGTATAATCTCATTATGTCATTGTTTGAAGAAAAAAAAACCAAGAAAATATTCTTACTGGTAACAGTATTATTGCTGGCAGTGAGAACAGTGAGGGTATTGACATCCCAGAGAAAAATGGCTCGGTCCAGGCCTGCTGAAGCCACCTGTTCTCTGTCTCTTGCGTATGCCAGTGCTTTAACATAATCTTTGTGTGTCCGTAGTGTTGACATACAAAATCCTTTATGGGCATTCCATACTTTTACTGTCGTATCTGAACTTGCAGATATCACTATAATCATATCGTAAAAATGAATATTATTTGATATTTAAATTAAATTCGATAAAATTGCATACAATTTTTTCCACCACAGCACAAAACGATATCGTTAACCCAATCAGTATGATGTTCCATCGACTGAATATACGGTTCTTTAATATTTTTGCAATTCCATATTCGAATAATTCCATCCCGGCCAGCAGAATAGAGTCTTTGAAGATGAGGGTCATATTGAAGGGAATTCACTCCAGCTCGATGTCTTTTTTCAACTTCATCTCGGATCACAAATGAAACCTATAAACAATGAAATAGTAAACATCTGGTTGAAATCAAGATGGTTGTCAAAAGGATTATACACATTAAGACCAATCAAAAATAAAGTCAAAAAATGATTACGTCTTTTTTTAAGTTATAAGCCCTAAAATCTCCAACATTGTGAAATCCCATGCATAATTATGTGCTACCCTTGTGTTTTCTATGACCGCTTGAACTTATTTATTCAATTAAAAATGAAATTTGACTTCCAAATTTTGAGGCTCATTACAAAAGTTTAAATGACAAATTTTCATTTTTAATTATTTAAATTATCAAAGAAGTTCATTCGGACATAGAAAATTCTGCTATGTAACTTCTGTACTCTACAGTAGTGATGCTATCATATCTTCATTTCTGTATTCGTCCATAAACCCTACTACTACTGGATATTGACGTTGAATTTCACGCAGATTACGAATTTGTATTCATTATTTCGATATTTTTAAGTTTTCGTGTTAAATAAAATATTGTCATTTACTATTAGTGTAGGATTTAAAGTTTTAAATTTTTTGTTTTGTAAAAATAATGATTGAATGCCGATGTTTTGATCAAAAGTAAACTTTATTAAATAAAAATGTTTTTTCTTTCAATGACTATCAAAACAACCCTTGTGGCACTAATAATTTATTTATTTTCAAACTGTAGTGTGAACATAATAAAGTTAAACGAAATCCCTTATAATATAAAAAAAAAAATTAATTACTAAATTTTCTTAGCATCTTGAAAAAAGTTTGGAGATCAGTGGTATAAATAATTTTCAACGGCGTTTTTGTGTTAATAGTTAAGAAATAAAATATTAATGAGCAGAGGACTGACAAAAATAAAAATATTTATTATGTTAATATAAATGTCGCAATTCTCGTTCCCTAGGTGTAAAAATAAAAATAATATGATTATTAATAAAAACAGTTACTGATTATTATTTTTAAAAAAATGGATAGATTTAATTATCTCATACAATACAAGATTAAAATATAGAGAGAATGCTCTCACCTGGACTTTTTTCCTTCCACTTTGACTTCCAAGTTTTATAGTTGCCATCTCCACTTAATTTATATTAAATTTATTAAAATAGCGAACAACATGACGAGGAAGATTTTCACTTCATTTTACAAATAGGATTTGATCAAAAATATAGTCAAATTTTCTTTTTAGAAATTTTAATCAATTATTTATTTGACATTTTACTATATCTAAATTTTGCCCTATATCAAATAATTGAACCCAAATTATTTTTGCTATAATAATAATTATTATATATTGTATAATGATTAAATTTTAATTACATTGATTATTCAAATGATAAAAGACGTTGAATTGATGTAAATTGATTAAAGAAAAAGTAAATGAGATAAATAATCACATAGTGAAAAGGAGAATGGAGTGTTTTTGAAAATTAAAGATAAGAATTCGACACTCCCTGTTGCCTGTTGTCTCCTTGTTCCTGCTCTCGACCACTCTCATACGCTCTCAAATCTCATTCCCTCAACTCGCAACAAATAAAAAGTCCAAGTCTCACATTCAGCTTTCAGGCTGAAACTGAAGGAAGTTAGTTGAGCAAGTTACCACCAGAGAGCGCTCTCTCTCTTTGTTTACATTTTGACATCTTGATTTGTAGTGTAGCCAACCCTAGGGTATGTTTTGTGAGCACAAGGTTACTGAAATACCCAGGTTAGAAAATTAGCCATTTCTGAAATTTTTGCCTGGCTATGATTAATAGTCGCATCGTTTTTATAACAGATTATTATATATTATAATAATATAATAATCTAAGCGCTTATTTCTGGTTCTTCTGTGGCGCGAATAACGATAAAGGTGAAAAGTATATCGCCATAGAATATTCGATTCTTTATCGCGGGATATCTCCATGCATATCGCCAAATAACCTTGGCAACATTGCAAAACAGCCATGGTCAAATACTAATTCAAATGTGAAGGAATCTTAAAAATGAAATAGGTTGGATTCTATAAAATGTTTTAAATATATGTAATCTAAACACAAATAAAATACCTAGTCGATTTATTAAAAAAAAAAAAGTTTGTACAAAATTAAGTGAATAAAATTTCTTGTTGAAAATATTATAAGATAAAGATATATGGCCGAGAGGTTATTAATGTATAAATTGTACTTTAAAATTAAACTGGAGTTATCTTTAGAATAACTAAAATTCTGTTTGTTTTTTTTTTTATAATTGTTCCTGTTAAGCTGTCAGCCATTAGGGTAAAAATTGTCAGTTAAATGCAGAAAAGATTATTTTTAAAAATAGGAAATTTACACATCATATACAAAATAAATTAGCTCACGTTTTATTTAAGATGATTACTTTATTCAAAAAAGTAGCACGGCGAAGCTAGAGCCGATTTCTAAATGGCAACGTCGCATTGTTTAAAAGCAGACGGAAAATTGATTTACATTAAATAATTAATATGTCAATTATTATTTGTTTAATTAAAGCGAAATTTCGCGGAAATAAAGATAATGAAATGTGGAATGTAATTATATATAGAGTAAAAATAAATAAATGAAATAAATAAAAAAGAATATAATAAGCAGCAGAGGTTTTAATTAATTTCTAACTCCTAAACTAGATAATGTGGTCTAATGAAAATCTGCAGGAATATTCTTTATTGAATATGAAAAATAAAGTGGCTTCCAGACTAATATGGGATGGATTACATTTAAAATATTATATAAAACAGGGGTTGTCAAACTGAGGCATCACTCAACTTATCTTACATTAGATAAGAGAAAGTTGTGTGATGTGCGTTTTTCACACCATTTTTTTTTTTAATTTTTTATCAGAAATAGTCAATTATTGTAATAATAAATTTTTTTTTTTTGTTTTTATTAAGAAAAAATTTTAATCAAAAACTTCGAGTATAAAAAAAGAGGAGAATATTTTTTTTAAGTCTTTTTCAGCATTTGAGGTCATTTAGACTCCGTCCTTATTTATTTAAATTAAAGAGGAGAATATAAAGGCAGAGAATCAGGTGGCCTTGGAAGAGAGAGAGTCAAGAGAGATAAAAAATAACAAAATGGGCGGAGCGAGGAAGAAGGGATTGTTGAAATTAAAAATATATATATATATATATATATTATCCTAATGAATAAATATTTCACAAAAGGCTATAAAGATATATGATATATCATTTCAATGCAAAATTTCACGTAGATTAAGAATCCGTAGACAAAATTTTGATATCTCGTATAGTTTTTGATCTATTGATAAAAATCATAAAAATATTAGATGCTATATTAAACAACTTAGTAGATATATTACATTTGTATTCGATGCAGAAATTTACAGGGATTACGAATCTATAATCCATTTTTCTATCTTAATTATTTTTTGACTAAATAAAGAAAACCATAAAAAAATTTGACAGCCCAATTATCATTAACTAAAAAACTTATACGACATACGATAGACCTATACAATGCAGAAATTTATGCTGATTACGAATCAATAATCCTCCTTTTTATATATTAATTATTTTTTGAGTAATTAAATAAAAACCATAAAAATATATTGGATATCTAATTATATTTAACCAATAACGTATATAACATATGATACATCTATTCGATGCAGAATTTTATGTTAATCAAGAAGCCCTATTCACTATTTTTATATTTTTCATAGATTTTTAATAATTTGATGAAACTCAAAATGAATAAATTCACCTGTCAAACAAAAGTTAAAAATTGAGTTTTCTTTAATTCTATACACTTCTAGTTAGATTATTTAATTTTCCATTAAATTCAATCAATATCAAGCACTAAATATGTTTATTTAATAAAAAAACAACGAATAAACTAGAAAAATTATTAAAAAGTGAAAGCGCAAAATTCAAAATTTGAAATTGTTGGTGTCACTAGTAAAGATGCCCTTAAAAAGAGTGTATTTTAACCAAAAATTTTTTATACATTTATGAGTCAATGAAAGTGAGTTTTCTATGTTTTCATAAGAATTGGTTCACAAATAAGAGAAATATTCACAAAACAATTTAAAGATTTCAATTGAGAGATGGAAGGCCAGATGATCTATACATCCGTACCTGGTCCTGGTCCCAATGCGCCGAACTCGTTTCGAAAAAAAAAAATCTGCAACTCTATAAATTTTTCATCTAATTTCCCTCATTATCAGAAATTTTATATACTCTTATTTAAATCAGATATGAAAAAAAAAAATATATCGACGCACAAAATCTGATGTGAAACCACATCACATTACATTCTCTTGCCTATTCAATTAAGTTAAGTCTATTATTTTTCCCCCTCTGAGGAAACCAGCCTGATAAACGACATATCGTGGAATTCAGCATTTAATTACGAATATTCATACCAAATTTCGTTAGGGTACATCGCTTAGTATAGATATAAATTGATTAACGGAAGGTGTTTTTTTTTTTTTAACACCCTCTGATAGGGACTACTCCGATAAACTTCATATCGTTGGATTCAAAATTCAATAAAGAATATTTCTGCAAAATTTCGTAAGGGCACATTATCTAGTTTAGGAGTTATAAATTAATTAAAAATTGTGCTCGGGTTGAGACATCTTATTATATTCTTTTTTATTTATTTATTTCTCTCTATTCCACATTATTTTTATTTCCATGAAATTTTGCTTTAATTAACCCAATAATAACGGAGATATTAATTATTAATGTAAATCAATTTTCTGACTGTTTTTAAACATGGCAATGCGATGTGGCCATTTAGAAATCGGCCGCTAGCTTCACCGTACTCAAAAAAGTTAAAAATTTTGGATCTTGGTTGATATGTAATTAAAATTGAACATACTTTTATATAGAGAATATATAAACGTTTATATCATTATGATTTTTATTTATTTATATTAATCTAATATTAAAATGTGTGGACAGCTATCAAGTGAGATTAGATAAATGGGACTAATATAGTAGTGGGAAATTCAAAATTTTTTAGTTTTAGTCTTTTCCATCTCGAAAGCTGGTGTTTATTACCGCCTGTTGAATGAATCACTTATTTTTGTTGCAAAAATAATGTCCGTTTTTAATGCAAAACCTTAAACACAAAAATCTCCAGTTCTACTTAACCTTTTTAATCGAAGTAAGAACCGTTTTGATCTATACACTTTTGCCAACATGATAAGAGCTTATTAATGTCTTTTACGAAAAAGTCCAATTCTCTAGATTCAATGAAATCTTTAAACGCAATTTCGACATCTGGTTTTTAAACACACTCCTATCTAGAAAGTTCGTTAAATGTGCGAACAAATGAAAATCAGTCGGAGAGAGATCTGGGCAATCGGGCGGATGAGGCAGATTTTCGTATTCAAGTTCGTTCAATTTTTGCAGGATGATCCGTGCAACATGTGGGCGTGCTCCGTTATCATGAAGAAGAATCGGTCTTTTTCTGTTTATCAATGCTGGACACTGCTTTTGCAAAAGCTGGTGCATTTCATCGATTTCTCTACAGTACTTCTCGGCAGTTATAGTTTCACCTGGTTTTAAGAAGTTATAGTGGATTAAGCCTGCACAAGACCACCATACAGTCAACATGATCTTTTTCGAGTGCAAATCCGGCTTAGAAGTGTTTCGGCTTTTCATCTTCGTCCAACCATTGACCCGAACGTTTTCTGTTATCATAGAGCACCCATTTCTCATCACAGGTCACAATGCGATCAATAAATGGGTCATTTTTGTTGCGCAAAATATTATTTAGAAATTATTTTTAATAATTAAAACTCTCTTCAATATAAATAATAATTATTTACCTTAATTCATATATACTAACAAATATTAACAATTTTTAAGACTCTTTTATAAATTAAATTTATTCCTAACATTTCACACGAGACCTGAATTAACGCATTAGCTTGCTTATTATTTACTTTAAAGCTTAGGGCATTAACTTCTTCATTAAAAAAGATTTTTTAATTGGAAAAGAGTTTTGTTGCTTAGGACCACATTTAAAGGTAATTCTCCTCAAAAGGGGAAGGAATATAGCTTAAATGGCTCTACAAATATAATATTGTAATATGGTCAGCTGGAAGTTTTGAGAAGCGTCGCGAAAAAGTTAGTAAAAAAAGCCCTAAATTATTTTTTTCGCTATTGTCAGTGTGTTGGTCGTTATTACCAAATGTACTGAACTTTTTTAGAAAGGAATTGGGTGTAGGACATGCAGAACATCAGTTTGAGGCTCGAAAAAGCCACATTTAGTCAGCCCTGATTGTAATTATATTACATTAATAGTAATTAATATATATGTAGAGAAACAAGAAAAAATAAATCTCATTTTTTTTAAATTAAAATTTTTATTTATGCATTAAATAATAATATTTTTTGGTTTCAATTGTAAGTCTCTGATCTCGAGCCTTATTTATAAATATTCCGATTCAACTACTAAAAATTATTAATTAACTGAAGGAAAATATTTGTATTTTACAAAATTTGATATAAAATTTTTAAATTCATTAATATTTTTTTCCAATAATATAAATAATTAGATAATATAAAATTATATTAAGCTTCATATATAATATATATGACAATATTCTCATATCATTTTTTTAAACAATATAGCCCATCAATATATACAGTTTATATATTATATTACATCATTATATATATATATTCTTGGTGTTGCTTTTAGCTCGTTCTCTTTGGGAAATTTTAAGTGCTAAAGAACATTCAAATGAGGAAAGAATTAATTACTCTTTAGGACTGTAATAGAGGGGCGCCAAATAACAAAAGGGGAAGGAGGATGCAATGACATGAACAAGAGACAAAAAAACTAACAGCAATAAAACTAAAATAAAAAAAGACAGTATGTTAATATAAAAATAATGTCTACCTTAAAAAATGGTAAATACATATAGTAATAATACATGCATAGTCTCGTTACTGTATATGAGCAGCAAAAGAAAATTAGATTAAGCAGCGATTCTCCTATGGGACGCGAAATTATAAAAAGGGAAAGCAAAGGCTTAAAAAATTTGAAGAAATTAATTATTAAAACTAAAATAAAAAAGATAGTTTATTAATATAAAAAAAAAAAATAGAACGATTAAAAATTCAAAAAGCCTTTTAGTCTCTTTTCTCAAAAATAGGAGGTCTTCAAAAGAAAATGAGAATGAACTTGGGATGGAAAAAAAAACAAGAGTTCTATTAACGAGTAGGAATAGTTCTAAAAAAATAATCACAGAATTATAATAAGAACATCGAAACAAAAAAAATTGTGTTGAAGAAAAAAAAGGTTAAAAGTATTTTGAATTTTCCTCTTTTTCCTTCCTTTTAGTGGGAACATTAAAAAAGGAGGGCGCAATTAAATATGGATTGAGAAACAATGAAATAAAGAAAAAACTATTGGCGCTCTAAAAAAACATTAGAAGACAAACGAGATTAATACTGTCCTGGGTCTCAAATACTAAAAAGTTGAGACAGCTGCTTTAGGACACAATTTAAGTAAATCGTATTTTTATAAATAATAATTTAAGGACAATAACGAGGCACATGGGGTGTTACAAATTCGGTCTAAATATTTAATAAAGTTAAATACAAAATAATAGGATATCAAATTTATAGAAATTTCTGTATTTTTTTAAATAAAACGGTTGTGGTTTTTATTAATTTTTAAAGTTATATGTCTAATCAAGCCTAATATAAATTTGCTTATAGTATTAAGAAAAATGGTTGTAGTATAAAATTAAAAAAGAAAAATCAGGTGCATCCCTCCTAGAAAATTTACACCCCTGCTAAATAGCTTCCTTAAAGAAATATTATTATTTCATATCTTTGAATGGTTCTCTAACAATTCCAATAGTAAAAACGAGATATAAGGAACATGGTATACATAAATATATTATTACTTGAAAAATAACTCGAGTTATTTTTACAAGATACAATACATACAAAGCAGGTTATTACAATATTAATAATTATGCTTAATTCATTCGTCAAAGACAATATAAAAACAATACTGATATATTTTCAGTCATAGGCGTCGACACATACACTTTATTTATATATATAATTATAATAAGACATATATTATACAATTTCCTTTTGTGTATAGATAGATAATTTTAAGACGTATGAATATTGATTTATTAGGGCCCCCTCCCCCCGTTTTATTTATTTTTCTTTAATATATTCCCCCCCCCTCAAAAAAAAATTTTTTTATATGAATAATCATCAAATATATATTATTATTTTATATTCTCATATTAATTTTCCTCTTTGCTTTACTTTTTTTTCGACAAAGAATAGGAACCTTTGGCATTTGTGATCACTCAAATCGGACCCTGAGTATGATAAATAATATTTATTTTATGTTATGAGTAGTTTATTTTTTATTAAACATTTATTTCGTAAGTATATTTTTGCTAGTGGATCAAGTGACCATTAATTTGATATTTATATATAAAAGATGGAGGATATATCCTAATTCTTCTGCAATTGCTGTGTTCTTAATAGATTCGGCTTCATCTAATGTTTTGCCTTTCATCCATTCTGTTACC
>JAAAKE020131203.1:0-14352 GCA_010014785.2 Anisolabis maritima | reverse complement strand
ATAAATATATATATGTTACGTTGTATTATAACAATATTATTTATATATATATATACATAGGCATCGTGTAATATCTGGCAGTTAATGAAAAATAGGAACATACTGCTAGTGTATGGGGGAAAGAAATAAATAATGGAAAAGATCCCACCACATCCTTTATAAATGATTTTAAAGAACTTACGCTTCTTTTTAAAGATCTAGAAATTATTAGCTTAATCAAGGGATTAATTAACTTATTAAAAACACTAAAATCTGGAAAGAGCTTAAATGAAAAAATAAACATATTCCTGGAGGAGGGACCTTAACTTTTAAATGGCCTGTAATAAATTTAAATATATTAAATTGGAATGCAAATAGTATTAAAGCAAAATTAGCTGAACTAATTAATTTCTTACGAGAGAAAGAAATGCACATATAATTATAATCACAGAAACACTGTTAAAACCTGACCAAAAAATATTTATAGCTAACTATGAAATTTTTAGACAAGATGGGACAGGATCGGCTAGTGGGGTACTTCTGGCAATTCACAAAGATTTAAATCCAACCAAGTTAAAAAAAAAATACCGGAACAGAAAAATTAAAAAAGGCTTAAGTTGATAAAGAGGTCAATTAAATAATAACTAAATAAAAATGTAACATAAAAAATAAAATTTATATAATATATAGCATTTATATAATATATAACATTTATAGAATAAAAGAATTTAAAACTAACTAACTGGCAGTTAAATGGCTTGGTAAAGGAGGAGGTAGGTCGCCAAAACGTTAATAATAAAAAATTAAATATTTTTGTTTAATTTTTTTTTTTTTTTATTAATCTGTTTGCCCTCATTTTCTCCTAAGATTTGAACTACACTGCCACATCTACTTTAACACTGTTAAGAATTTAGTGCCACAGAACAATCGAATAAAGAATGTAAACCCATAACTTGATTTTACAAAAAATAGAGATATGTGGTCTTACTGGGTAAGAGACGAAATACTGATATTGAATAAAATAGATAAAATGGATACTAAATTATTGTATTAGAATTTAAATTTAATTTTAATTTTATTTAATATTTGAAAACGGGAAGGGTAAGATCCATCAGAAAAAAATGAGGAAGATTTTATTATAACAAAGATGATAATAAGAGAACGAAACTGCCCCAATACAAAATAGAAAGAGATGTATGACTTAAAAGATTAATTTTTCTATATTTATAGATTAAATAAATTATCATTTATTTATTTTTTTAAACTTAATTGCTTTCATTTGTTATTCAAATATCTTTAAATCATCATAATCGGCTGTTCTAGTTAGAGTATTGTGCAATAATCAATTGTCAACTTTCTCAATTAAAGATAAAGCGATAAGATTAAATAATCATGAGATTACCTCATGAAGACTGTTAACAAATTCTGGTAATCCATTAAATTTCTCCTCATCATAAGTGAAATCATTAGCTGTATGCATGTAATCTAGATCATTCCATTGAACATCCTATAAGAAAAAAGAAAATACAATTAGAATTCAAGAATTAGGGATTAGATAATAATTAAATAATTACGTACCAATGGAATACCTGCTTCAATATTTCTTTCCATTGTTTTACGGGTCGTTTCTAAATCTCCGTATCCCCAACTGAAAAATAAAAGATCTTCAAATTGTTATAAAATTTGGGGCAGTGAAGGGGCTTTGGTGTTAAAAAAGGGTGGTGATTAATATTGTCATTAACTGAACAATTGTTTTTATTTAAATTATGGAGTATAGTTCCCTCTTTCCTACACTACGAGAAGATTTTGGCCGGACTCAGCACAACAACCCTAATTGTGATGCAACTTCGGATCCGTAACCCGCAGCTTAGCCATTCGTCTCCCAAACAGCGCTTAACATCAACGAACCATAAAAAAAGAACATTCGATTTAGATAATACCGCCATTAGTTAACTTCAATTACTCAATTGAAACATTTCGATAAATACTCATAGTTTCTTTTATTTTAAAGAAGCAACTCTTCCCCACGTATACTAACACTACATAAATTTTAAATTTTCTGGCGTCACAATTTTCATTATTCTGACTGCGATCTTAAAATATACCGCATTGTAATGTTTTTGTTCCTTAAAGCATTTAGGTAATCTATTCTAAGAAAAGAATTCCATCCATGGTAGACATAACTTTCCCTAGCTTAGAAATTGAAATACGTACGGTAGAGATGAGGCGAATTAGTAACCTCATATCTTAAATCCTCATGATAGTTGGACGGGTAAATGGTGACGAAAAATTAAAAAACAAAATTGTTCCATACGTTTGTATTTTAGCATAGATAATTGAATCTTTAGAAAATCTCACCGGCAAAGTTGGAAGCCAAAAGCCCAAAATGGAGGCAACATCGGACGACCAATAACTTCATGATATTGTTGAATAACAGTTTCTGGTGTTGGACCCAGAAAAAAATATAAATCAATAATTCCACCAATAGGCCGGAAGGTGATTGCTGGACCTGGTTGCAAAATGACATCTGTAAAAAAAAGATAAAAAATATTGACAAATAATTTATAAAGAATGAAGATACTGTAATATCAAAATGTTTGAATGAATTTTTAGAAGAGGATAATGCCACAATTCCAGGGAAAAGGTAAATAAATTTGAACCTAATAGGAAAGTCAGCAACGCTCGAAGTAATTGCATTATGTTGTTAATTCTGGAGACGGAGTCACTTAGGTTTTGGTGAGGTGTTCGATTCTGTATGGTATTTTCTTAGAAAATTTTTTTAATTCCATTCCATTTTTAGTTAATTTAGTTCGTTCCCAAAGATATTTATTTTCTTTGTACTTTTTGCTTTCTCAAATATAAGGAATACATAGAAAAAGTATTGTAATCGTCCAAAAATTAGATCTCGACATTTTGATTGTCCTTGACATTTTGCATCTCCCTGTGTCCGAAAATATCATTTTTCGAGTTATGTCAGTATGTGTAAATAATAGGACAACTAAAGCACGCTTTAATGTAGGTCAACAAAATTTTACATACGTTCATTACAGCAAAATCATAGATTTCTATTAACTTTTAGCCTATTTCCGGTAATCGGAACTTACTTACTTTTTCTAAAAATCGTGATAACTCAAACATGATTTCACTGAGACGAATAAAATGTTGTATACCTACTTTATATCAAAATTAAAGAATACGGTTAAAATTTGGTCCACTTCAGCAACCGGAAGTGGTACATTACCAGAAACGTTTTTTATATTCGAATGTAATAATTTTCTAGAATATTTTTGGTATTGTTAATTTATTAAAATTATAAGAAATATAATTAGAAAAATTATAATATTGTCTAATTACAAATCAGAGGTTAGTTAATGTTGACTTTAACTAAAGTAAAGAATTAGTTTTATCGGAAAATAAATTAATGGGGGAAAGAGGTTGTTTGAATTATAAGTGAAATGTAAATATATGACCCCTATATATACTTTATTTGCTCGAGTAATTTGCGCACTATTTTGAAAAATCTGGGTACGTAAAATATGCGGATTTTTTTGAAAAAATTAACCTATTCCAATATGATTGAGAATAAAGTAGATACGTTTTATAAACATTGATTGTGATTTTATTAAAATATTTTATACGATATATTATTATAAAAATTATCTTGAATTCTACAACAAAAAATTATAAATTTTGCGTGAAATATGCAGAGTAAAAAATAAATTTCAAAATCATTCTTTAAAAATTAGGATGCTCAAAATATGCAAATTATGCGAGAAAATGTTGTAGATACATAAAGTTAGCGAAATTTCGAAATTTTACATACAAGTTTATATTAAGATTTTTCTATATTTATTATTTGTTCTAAACTTATACTTCGAAAAATAAATTTTTGAAATTATCAAAAAATTCTTTCCTGGGTGGGGTGTTAGACTTATCTCGTATACACATCAAAAATTGATATTTCCAAAAATAGGTGATAAATTACATTTAATCTTTTTAATTAGTACATTGACTTAAAGAAGGTTGAAATCAAAAATAGATTAGAAAAAAATTATCAAATCGAGTCTTGAGATAAGGATTAATAAATCAATCAATCTAATCCATCTTAAAAAAATCACAAATTACAGTTTTTTATAATAATATATATCAAATATTAAAATCTGTTTATCAGATCTTTTTAAATTATTAAAAAAAAAAAAATAATGATTTTAAAATATCAATACTATTATTATATAAAATGAATCTGACAATCTCTGGGCATTTAAATCACGCAAAAAAAATTTTAAAAAACCATGGCCCAAAAGTCAGTTTACCGATTGCATTTAAAATAACAAATATCTAATATGTGAAAAATCATGCATTATAAAAATATGAACACACTGAACAAACATAATTTAACAGCGTGACCACATGTGTCTAGATCTAAAATGTCTATATTATCTAAGGATTTAAAATAGCAAATAGAAAACAGGGATATTGAAACATAGTAGCAAAATTGTATTGGCAAACCGACCCTGCTGCAATAAATGGGATTTTTTTGTAAAAAAAATTTTAAAATATTAACAAATAATAAATAAAAGTCCAAAAATTAAATGGAGAGAAAAAAAAGAAAAGATTTAAATTTAAAGAAAATTTAATAACACCAAGAATTTAATGAGAGGATCACTCAATCTTTCCCTCTCCCTAAAGCCGGTTTTTTAATCTCACGAAAATATGAAAAACCAAATGTTTTTTATCAATACAAATACGTTAAATATGCACAATTAATTTCCATAATTTTGTTTTTTAATATTTTAAGGCCTAGAGAAATTTAGCGAGACCCATTTTTTTTGTTCAAAACTTATATTTCCGTTGAAATGTTTTATTTTTTTGAAGTGCAATAATATCCCCATTCTATTTCTAAAATAAGAGTTGTCAAATTGTAATTTTTTTTTTAAATTCAATCAATTTTATTATTTATTTATTTTATAAGTTACCCATTGCATTTGTGTTATGAAGAAAGACGCCATGACTCAATTGTGATTCTTCCATAGCAAGATAAAATGGATGGCTTCCGTACAAATTAGTCTGAAATAGAAAAAATGTTTAATATTAGTTTGGGCTGAAGGTTGAAAGTGAAACAGATAAAAGACAATACTCCTAGAAAAAGAGTTTTATGGCGTCACAATGAGTGAATGTTGAGAAATAAATAAAACGTAGTTTTTTGTGAATTTCAAACAAAACTTTCCCACGTCTTAAGTGATTTTTATTATGAATTATAAAAATACCTACATTTTCTCTAGGCGCTTGATCTCGATTAAAAGTAATATAATTTTTCCAATTTGAATCTAATTTTAATGTAGAACGATGTTGTCCCAAGCCGTATATATTATCGGTAGGCAATTTAGCAGAAATTTGAAGAAATTGACTTGAGAAAATCAACGAACCCATATTCATAGCGTCAAATCTAAAAATAAAAGGAAGAAATTAATTATATTCCAATATGTAATTTAAATTTTAGAATAATATTTTTTTTGGGTAATTTCTTCGAATTGGAATGAAGATTGGCTCCAAAAAACGGAGGGATTTAGAATCAAGAATATATGCAAATAATAACAAACAAAAAATTTGGAATAGGATGGGGAAAACTGGAGGCACAAGAAATGTTCTCAAAAAATTGGTTAAGATTTATTCAACACATATCCAGAGATTCTCAAGAAACTTTCTTAATTTTGCTCTTTTTCCCACAATCGGAAAATTTATTTATTGCGCTTTCTGAAGCCAGGTGTGAAAATACTACTGATCATCGTCTTCATTTCTTGCTGTATCTTTTCGTCTTTGGCACCATTACATACCAAAGTCAAAGAGGGCCAGAGATAATGATAGATTAAAAGTCATCATTAAATTTATGATATAAAAAAAAAAAACTTTGAACCCACTAGAAAACATGAGTAGAAAATTATGAAATGAGGTGGAAAATTGAGAAAGTTTTTTGTAAATCAATTTTTTTTTGTTGATCTGGAAAATAATGTATTAAAAAATTAAGTTTATTTTAAATTTGTTCTATCTATAATTTCGTATCTCAAATACTTTCCTGAGTAACAAATGTTTTGAATTAATAATAATATTCAAAAATTTTTGCAAAGATATAAAATCTTACATTGTTTCTTCAGTGCTTTTACGAATAACTTTGAAACCGGATTTATCAACATTGAATTGAATATCGTAATCTTGTTCTTTAGCAGCTTCCGTAACAACAGGAACTTCAGGATACGGAGACTCCCAATGGGAGTTTCCTCTCTCGTCCAAAATCTTAAAAAAAAGTCGGACGTTATATTATTAAGAAACTAAATCTAAAATTAATGTGTAGACGGGTTCAATTAATGATAATAATAATATGAAATTTATAAAAAAAAGTTCAAATCCAATGATCATGGGCGTAGTATCATTACAATTAAATAAAGAATAACAATTTATTGAAGAAAATAAAAATGAGTGATGTGAGTTAAGGAAGTAATGAAGTATAGTAGGTAGAAGATACAACATGATGGTATTTATTCTGGGACGACCTCCTCTTTTAGTTTAGGACTTTTATGATAGAGGGGTAAGCTGCAAGCTGGTAAATTCGCTGATAGGTGAAGAGTTTTTAAATGTGACAGGGAGAGAGTTAAAAATTTAATTTCAATATTTACTCTTTCTATCTGTCTTGTCTATAAATTAATCTTTTTAGAAAAATAATTTACCTTCACATGTAATCGTTGTTGTGTTTCAAATTGAACTTGAACTCTGATTTTTTCTACATCTTCAATATAAGGAGAAAGAAAGGACCGTTGAAAAATGACGTCATAGCCGGTGTCGGTGTCGATAGCATCAACAATCCGATATCCAGGATATGTCGTGGGATAATAGCAAAATGGCAAACCTCGAGTTTGTGTCGTATTGACCACATCTTGTTGTCGGTATGGGAACCAACAACATTGTCGTCCGTTACAAGACTGCTCAGTTACGTCCCCCTCAGGGTAACAATCAAATTTCAGTCCATCTGGAAGATCAGTACAAGCATCAAGAGGTGAAATGGCAGATTGTGAGTTCTTTACAATATTAGGCTTAATGTGATGGAAATTATCATATCGATTGACGGTTAGGGGGAAGGCGACTTGTGAAAAAAATAGTAAGATTATTGGCAGGATCATGATTAGAGATAGAGTGTAAATCATGAAAGTCGGGTTTGTTTATATAGATGGGTGGAAAAATTTTATCACTCTTCTTAAAGATAAATAAGATATCTCAAGTGATCTGATCATGTTTAAAGAAAATGATAATCTGATGATTTTTAAAGGATTTGGTATTTTGAAAAATTAGTCATTTAAATATTTATGAGAAAAGATAATAGTTGACTAGATTGAGATGCAATATGCAGGAAAATGTAATAATCTTCATCTAAAAGTCATTCATTTTAGCTTAGGAGAGAAAGGATAATTTTTGAAGACGAATTTTGAACGAAAAAGAAAAAAAGCATTTCTTATATAATAAATTGTACAAATAAAATTTCACAAATTTTTTCATTATGAGTAGTGATAGTTAGATAGATTTTTGTTTGAGAGACAATTTTTTTTAGAACGAAATTTAGATCTTTTTTTTGTAATTTTAATTATTTAGTTTTTGCAATTTTGTTCTATTTTTTATATAAATTTTAGTTTTTTTTTAATTTTGGGGTATCTCCTTCAGGCTAAATCAGTGATTATATATTAATAATCTAAAAATGAAAAATGAATAATTTTTTCCAGATTGATAATGATGATAATTTAAATATTTGTTTTTTTATCTATTAATTATAAAATAGGAACAAAGTTACTTATATAATTATGAAAAAGATCTCGACAATGAGATGGGTGGCTGAACGCAGATCAGAGATATGTGGAAAGGGATCATGTATGGGTCAGCGATCTCATCAAGATCGTTGATTCTCAATATTTATTTTATTTGCTTGTAATTGACAATTTTTACAATATAAACAAAAAGAACGCTTCAACGAGTGTTTGTTTTTATCATATAAATAAATTACCAACTTTCTAAAATATCCAATTATGTTTAATAAAAATCAGAGACTTATTTTAACTTCGATATATTTAATTCTTTTAAGTTATTTATTATTTAATTTGAAAAATTAAGATTTTTACTTTTTCAATTAGGAATATAAGAGAAGGATATATAAGATTTATCATGCAAAAATCGTTTTAGTTATGAAGCATGATATTTTTTAAGTGATAATTTGATTTGGAAATATTTTTAAAAATTTATAAAATTCAACTTTATATAAAAAGAAAATAATGGATTAGAATGGAAAGAGAAAACTATTTTATCACAATAATTTTTGAGAATAAAAGCTCAAAAATTAAATGCAAAAATTGACTAAATTTATTTATAATGTGGGTAGTGTATGTCCTTATTGCCAAGAAATGGTGAAGTCAGAAGAAAGTGACAAGTTAAGAATATCAATCACAAGGACCTAAAAGAGATAAATAATTAAATAAAATTTCCGAGGCGTATTTATTTATCATAAAAAATAAGAAAATAGAGTACCTTTGTAGAAGCAGTATATGTAAATTGGACTGGACTTCCGTTGGCTGAGACTGAAGAAACAGATCCAACATCCAATACAGTTACTTTATTCAAAGGCAATGAGAATGTTTGTTGATAAACATGATCCCGAGTTCCGATGAGAGTTGATTCAGATAGAGAGAATATAAAAGTATCATACTCGCCGTTTTCGTAAGTATCTAAATAATAAAACAATAAATTAATTCATAAATTAAATTAAATGCAGGCTTTAAGATTCTAATACAGAGATTTAAATAAAATAAAAATCTTTTTTTAATACCGATAGAATCTCCATCATCCCAATAGAGAGATCCTTGAGCATTTCCATTTCCATCAGGAACGACCAATAAATTAAATGGATTATTTCGTCTAAAAGTGAAATGAATATATTGTGAATCTCTATATAAATAAAATGATTTGAATATTTAAAAGAGTTCTACTGACTGTACAGTTGTGGTTTGTTCTGGATTTTGCATTGGAATAATATATCCACCTCGTAATAATAATGGAATAGTGTCTTTAGGAGCTGAAAGAGTAACTTCAGCCCCTGTAGATTCCTCTATCCTTGTTAATGTATAGAAATCGTACCAATTAGCAGCTGGTAAATATGTTCTAACAGAAGTAGCTCCTTCACTCAAAACAGGGACAATCAAAAGAGCAGGACCCCAAAGCATTTGAGTATCGAGACCATAAGTTGCGTCGTCATTAGGGAATCTAAAGAGAAAAATTTTAATTCATACAATTCATAAAAAGTAATAAAATTTATGCAAATGGTCCTTACTCAAAGAAAAGTGGACGGACAACGGTTCCTCCATTGGCATGCGCTTCAGCAAAGAGTGTGTAGAGGTAGGGTAAAAGAGAGTAACGAATTTGCAATGCTTTTATAGAGGAATCAACAACTTGTTGGCCCAAAGCTACAGGATCTTGTTCCTTTAAAATAAATAATATTTTTCAGAAATATTGTTATTAAATATTAATTAATAATTTAATTTACCTTGACGTTAATGGAATTGTGATTTCTAGAGAAAGGATAGAAAGCTCCTAGTTGCATCCAACGTTGGCAGAGTTCTGGAGTAGTATCACCGTTAAAACCACATATATCAGAGCCAGTATATGGGACGCCAAACATATTGAAGAATAAAGTGTCTAAAGAAAATAATTTTTTTTTTTATTAATTTAACTTTTGAATTTTTGAATTTTACGAATGGGATATTTCTTTATTACCTGGAATAGTTTTTCCCATATCATACCAAGACGAATAGATATCACCGCTCCAAGATCCTGCGTATTTTCCTTGTCCTGGGAATGTAGATCTAGAGAGCACGAAGGGTCTCTTTCCACGGATAGTAATCATTGCCCTTAAATTATAAAATTATTACCGTTAGTTTAGTCTGTATTTCAGCAAGCCAGATCGTCACATTCGATGCAAACAATTTCATATCAATTACATTTTCTTTACACAAGTTCCCAAATTATTAATTTAAAATATATTGTAGTGAAATTGTATCATGGCTGTCTTTTATTTGCTATTCCACTATTAAATACAAATGTTGACAAAGTATACATAGAATTATCTATTATTTTCAGAAAAATTCAGAAAGATATTTTTGTCAATAAATCAATATATATATATATATATATATATATATTGATTTATTGAAATATATTGTGATTTATTGACAAAAATATCTGAATTTATATTTATATGATATTTACTTGTATGTTGCAATAGCTTCGAAGAAGGCATAGATGTTATGGATGTTGTAATGTTTTCCAAGCTGATGGTTAGCTGACATGCATACAGTTTTAGAATAAAGAACTCCACCTTGGACTGGAGGAGTGTATGGTGGGTAGTCAAGCGCATTTGAAGGACATCCACTGCTAGTGCCATCCCAGAAATTCGATGGGTCGTTCATATCCTTAAAATTAATTAAAAACTTAATTTTAATTCACTCTATTAAAAAATATTGTTAATACTTACAATCCAAGCGCCATCATATTCAATAAGAGAATAGAATCTTTGAAATTGATCCAACCAATAATCATGGGATTTTGGATTTGTGAAATCAGGATAAGCAGTAGTTTCAGGATTCCAAACCTAAAATTAATTATATTTTAATAAAATAAAATAAATATGAATTTAGAGAAAAATTTTACCTTTCCAATAAAAATATTCCCATAACCATCCTTAACAAAGATATCTTGTTCAATGCCATCATCAAATGGAGGATAAGTTCCTGATGGTTCACTTGCACTTACACCGGGATCAAACAAAATGACGTAATGCCGTCCACCCTTAAAAAAACAAATTATAAAATGAATGAGAAAATAATTATTTATCAAAGTAAAATATAAAGTATTAAATTTATGGACCTTATTAGTTCCAAATAATAATAAGTCGCTATCAGTGCATTTAAAGATCTCCTTAGAATTTTTTGCATCAGTTGTATGTTAGTTGAGGTTTACACCAGTTTTGTCAAGAATGATATTAATACCTTCAAAAACGCTGAAGCTTTCCCAAGAATTTTTGAAGTTAACAATGTGATGAGTTGAATATTTTTCTAGAGAAGGTAAAAGTAAAATCTGAATTATGTGCAGTAAAATGGGATTGAATTGGGAGAAATAAAGGCCTCTGGTCTTTGCCATATACTTCCTAAGAGATGAACATATAGTGAATATTTACTACTGCTAAATCAAATTATAAATAATTCTTCTTTGATATTATGAATGAATAAATATATTCTCTTCCGTTTATCTTAAATATTTTGCTTTTAGATTTATATATATAAAGAAAGAATCATTGAGATACCAAATGAAGTAAATATATGCCTGGATAATCTATATCATAGGTGAGGAGCGTGCGGCCTTCGTGAGTTTCTTATGCGGCCTTCATAAAAGCTAGCTCTTGTATTAATTAATATTTAATTATATAGATTATGACAATTTGAAAATTAATAGAATTAAGTAAAGAACGGTATGAATGTAACTTTCAGTGACTACTGGTGGTAATAGCTAATTGTATATTTCAAATGTTAGAATGCCAGTAGTGCAAAACGGTAGAATGCTGCAATGTCACAGCTCTGGCGGTCTTTTATAGTCTTAAGTTTAAGTACCTACTTTTCCCCTTCTGCCCCGCTACCCTTTCTTAAAGATATTAATTGCTATTCGTTTTTTCTTCATCAAAATTGTAAGAGAAAAAAAATTAAATGAAGAAAACAGAACATTTAATGTAGAGTGAGAGTTAGATTTTTTCTTTACTTCTGTGAAAGATAAAATGATGTGTTTGTTGTGCAATACAGTTTTATCTACTTTGAAAAAAGTGAATGCACACTATTTGAATAAACACTATTTGACTCATAAATATTTCAATTTAGAAGGTGAATCTCGACAAGCTGCACTTCAAAAATTGAAAAATGAAAAGCATTTTAGTGACATAGAAATAATTAAAGAATGTATTGTTGAAGCAGTGGTTATGATAGATCCAGAAAAAGTTGATAAATACAAACAATTCCAAAGACAACAATTCCTGACACCTTAAAGATATCAGAGGCAGTGTATACACTATTTTGCATGAATATTTGTCCCTGAAAAAGTTGCGTTCAAAGTGGGTGCTGCGCTTGGTCAAAGTGAACCAAAAACAGCAAATGTCGGCCGGTAAGGTTTTGGTATGCGCAAGGTATTTTATTCATCGACTATCTTGAGAAAGGAAAGACCATCAACAGTGAATATTACATGGCATTATTGGTGCGTTTGAAGGAAAAAAATTGCGAAAAAACGGTTTTTGGCAAAAAAATGTTTTTTTAGTAGTTAGCCTCGGGACTTATTGAGTGATGGGTTAATATACATATATACGTACATGTATCGTTTAAAAAAGTCTATATGGCTCCAGATGCCGTAATGACTTAAAAAAAAGAATCAGTAATTATTAAAAATTCATATATTAATGAAATTATTTTCAATTGAAAAAAAATTTATCAATAATAATTAGCTTTAAAAAATTTTTTTTTTAGATCCCTACTTTTTTAAAGAATGAGATGTTTGAAATAGAAAAATTTTTTATTCCTCCTAAATATCCATATATTTTCCCGAGTATCTTTCTTTCCACTTTCTGATAACAATATTGTATTTTATTAAAATATTCCGAATCGCTATAAAAAATTATTAATTTTTAAAATATTAAGTACCCTTTAAACAAATAATTTTCCAGACTGATAAAGTAGTACATCCTTAAAACACAAGATAATTTTTTTAAATGAGTGAGAAAAAAATTTACCATCTTTTTTTATCAAATTTATCAAAAAATAATGTATTTAATTTATGAATCTTGATAGTTCCAAATAGACTCCTTTTTTCTACCCTCGCAGTTTTTGGAAAAGCTTCAATGTTTCAATACCACAAGATGTAGGCTGAAATTTACATTAACTTTGTCAAGGTGAAAGCCGCTGAAGTTTACCCAATAATTTTTTGAAGTTAACAATGCCATGAGTTGACTATTTTTTTAGATCAATCTTGGAATTTTGAGAAATGTAAAAGATAAACATTCATTTACCTCATGGAGTTCTTTTACATAATCTGGCAATCCGGCGAAATTAACAGGATCATAAGTAAAATCATTTCCATTATGCATGTAGTCTAAATCGTTCCATTGAATATCCTAAAATATATAATATTACATTTAATGAAAAATTTCTCTAGCTGGGAGCGAACAAAGAACAGAAAGCCACTATCCTAGCACCTACATATTGCATAGAGTTTTTATTTAGTAAATTATATTATTTATTGATGATCAAAGGAAATATTTTTTTAAATAATTTTATTAAAAATATGATATTCAATCAAGTTTTTCAGATTAAAAAACCTATGGGTAGGAAGCAGAATTAAAGAAAGAGAAGAAAATGAAAATAAAATAATGATTTCCATTAAATATAAATAATTTCACAAATAAAAAAAGGTCAATAAAAGAGTTATTAACTTGTTCATAATAATTAGATAAGATATTAAAATAGATTTCTAGGTCATTAAATGGAGAGTGATTAGCTAAATTATAAATAATATTTTTAACAAGTTGAGGGAAATCAAAAATAAATATATGATAAAGTATTTATCTATTATTAAAGATAATAAGAGGGTGGAGTATTGTGGTGAGATGGGATTTAGTTTGAATAATATTAAAAGTTATATCTCACCAATGGGATTCCAGCTTCAATGTTTCTGTTAGATACATTTCGAGTAGCTTCTAAACTTCCATAACCGTATCTAAAAAAAATTTTTTAATAGAATATCATTAAAAAAAAAAATTATAAATAAAAATAAGTAAATTATTATTAATTTACCGGCAGAGTTGAAAACCAAGAGCCCAAAATGGGGGAAGCATTGGACGTCCAATTACTTCTTCATATTGTTGAATGACTTCCTCAGGTGTGGGACCCATAAAGAAATAAAAGTCAAAAATACCTCCGATGGGGCGAAATGTAATTGCAGGTGCTGGTTGTAAAATCACCTCTAAAAACAAAGAAATACAATTAATTAAAAAAAGACGATTTGAAAAGAGGGTATGAAATTCTTACCCATAGGGTTGCTGTTTTTCAAGAAAACTCCATGACTTTGGCCAGATTTCTCGATTGATAGATAAAAGGGATGTGTACCATATAAATTTGTCTAAAACAAAATAAATTAAAAATTGAAAAAATTTAGAATTGAAAATATTCAATAAATAATGAAGGATTCTTTCTTACATTTTCACTTGGGGGTTGATCACGATTTAACATAACAAAATTATGCCAATTGGTGTCT
>JAAAKE020131192.1:0-14355 GCA_010014785.2 Anisolabis maritima | reverse complement strand
GAAACCGACGGCTGCACCAAAACCATAAACGGCAGATTGCATAAATGTGTGGGCTTGATTGATATTTAATAATGCCAGCTTGTGAGTATAAAATTTAATAATTTTTTTTCAGACTATTACATTACTAATAACGTTTTTTATATTATTTTTATAGAGGAGCCGGGCAAGAAGTTGGACGATCATGTATTATGTTAGAATTTAAAGGCAAAAAAATTATGGTAAGATATTTATCATATTATTTTATTGTAAAGTTTGAACAAAAATCACAAATTTGATTTATAATAAATAAACTATATGGTTTAACTCTGTGAATTTATTTCTATGAAATTTCTTAATCTTTTGCCATTTTGAGATTCCATAGATTCCTGATTTCAGGATAGATATTGAATTCTATGTGAATTTTATTATGGTCCTCAAGAAGAATGATTTGTCCAATTTTTCATAAATCTACAAAATGTAGCACAAAACATTGTTTATTAACAACTGTGGAATCTTAAATATTAAAATTCTTTTTATATCTGTCTTATTTTACAAAATCAGCAATAATTTAAATATTTACATCTAAAAATTCTAAAAGAGCATACCATTCTTAATTTGTTAACAGTTAAATTAATGAAAATATTTCAGTCACAAAGTTCATTTTCAGTTCGAAAGACATTTTTGTTAAAAAAATATAAAGCCTGTTTGTTTTTTTATGAAACAATTCAAATCATCCCGCAGAATCATATTAATATCTTAAATTATATTTGTTTTCAGTTAGATTGTGGCATACATCCAGGTTTATCAGGAATGGATGCTTTGCCTTTCGTCGATTTAATAGAAGCAGATGAAATTGATCTTTTATTAATTTCTCAGTAAATATTAAAACTTGATAAAATTATAAACTGTAAAACAAATTTTTAATATTTTTTTATATTTTTACAGTTTTCATCTGGATCACAGTGGAGCTCTTCCATGGTTTCTATTGAAAACTAGTTTCAAAGGACGTTGTTTTATGACCCATGCTTCAAAAGCAATTTATCGATGGCTTTTATCAGATTACATAAAAGTCAGGTAGATATTTACAAAATATTAACTATTATTTTCTTGTATCATGTTATAAAATTGCAATAGTGTCAATTGATTTTGGCTTATATATAAATAAATAGAATAGAATAGAAATATTGCAAAATAATTGTTCTAATATATTAAGACTTGGAGTCACTTTTGAGGAAATGTAAAAGGGTTAATAAAAACTTTGGAAGCTTCAGATAACTAAAATTCTTAAAACTTGGCAACTTTTTAGATTGCCAAGAGTAATTCAAACTGTAATTCTTAATTCTTATCGAAAAGTTTCTTCTTGGTTTTATCTATTAATCTAATCGATTATAAAATTTATTCTACATGTTTTAATATTAAATTTATATAATTTTTTAGCAACATTGCAACGGAACAAATGTTATATACTGAAGCTGAATTAGAAGCTTCTATGGACAAAATAGAAACAATAAATTTCCATGAAGAAAAAGACGTCTTTGGAATAAAATTTTGGGCTTATAATGCTGGTCATGTTCTTGGAGCTGCTATGTTTATGATTGAAATAGCAGGCGTGAAGGTGCTGTTACTAAATTTATTTTTTATATTTTTTCATTTTGCTAAAATAATACTCTAGTCCAGTGCTGGATGTCTCTTGTCGACATAGTTTAATATAAAATTTTATAATTATTTTATGCTTTCTAAATCCACTCTAAATATTCATATTTCTTACGCTTAATTTATATTTTTTTTTTCAGATATTATACACCGGCGACTTTTCCAGACAGGAAGATCGTCATTTGATGGCTGCAGAAATCCCGAATGTTCATCCAGATGTTTTAATTACGGTATGTTTTTAACAGAAGTGTCAAAATGACGGTCTGCTGACCATATACAGCCCCAAAGCAATTTTTTCAGCCATTTAAATAAAATTTTTGCAGTTTATAGATCCATATACGGTCGTATAGCTGTAATCATTTCCTCCTTTTGATTCTAATTAGTCAAGTTGCCAAGTGTCCCTGAAATCCCGAGCTAAAAACAACTATTTAAAGTCTCTAAAGTCCAAATGAGTTTGACATTTATGTTTTAACAGTGATATCTCTTTTTTCCTTATTAACTTCCACATATCAATGTATTATATGATGCTTTTTATTTTATATTTTTTTTAGGAATCCACCTATGGTACTCATATTCATGAAAAACGAGAGGAGCGTGAATCTAGATTTACCTCATTAGTACAAGATATTGTTAATCGAGGAGGACGATGTCTAGTTCCTGTTTTTGCTCTTGGAAGAGCTCAAGAACTTTTATTAATTCTTGGTAAAAAGTTATATTATCTTGAGAGTTTTAATATCGTAGAGGGTTCACATCTGGCTGCTTGCTCCCTCCTCTATTGTTAAATATAACAGCCATTTTATAAATTTTCTTTTTTCATTTCAATCACTAAAATTTATTTTAGTTAAATATATTTTGACATTCAGACAATCTTTTTTTTTTAGATGAATATTGGAGTCAACATCCGGAATTGCATGATATTCCAATTTATTATGCATCTTCTTTGGCAAAAAAATGTATGGCTGTCTACCAAACTTATGTTAACGCAATGAACGACAAAATTCGAAGACAAATAGCAATTAATAATCCCTTTGTCTTTCGACATATTTCTAATCTGAAAGTAACTATTTTGATATTTTCTTTTAAAATCTATTAAAAATTAGTGATTAAAGGAATTTCAGTCACATACGAAATTATTTTACATTTAACAATAAATGTATGAATTATATATATATTCTTTTTTAAGGGTATTGACCATTTTGAAGATGTTGGGCCATGTGTCGTGATGGCTTCTCCTGGAATGATGCAATCAGGCCTTTCTCGAGAATTATTTGAAGCTTGGTGTACTGATCATAAAAATGGAGTCATTATTGCTGGTTATTGTGTTGAAGGCACCATCGCTAAACAGGTATACTATTAGGTTGGTGAAATATAATTGCAGAATTAGATTAAGGTTCATTTTACATACAATTTTTAATATATTCCATTTCTATTTTTACTCCTTGTTATATATGGATTTGAAGCTTATTTATTGCCGAATGTATTAGTCTTTTCTGTTTTTCTCTAACATGGCAACTCGTAACACTATTGAAGCATGGGGCTTTGAATATGTTTTTGAACGTATTGTACGAAGATAGTTAAAGAAATTTGAAAGCCTTTTTTTTTTATTAGTCTGAAGTCATATAGACATTAAACGATATATAATATTATTTATTTACGATACAATGATCCCGGCATATTTATTTATATCAATTGGTATCCTTCTCTTCATTTAGGCCAATGCCTTATTCATTCCAGAGTGTCTTTCCATCTTTTCCTTGGTCGACCACGATTTCTTATCCCAATAGGATTGTTATCATATACTTTTCTCACTAGCCGATCCCTTTTCATTCCATTCTTCTCCTTTTGTCCCATGAGCTCACTTTTTGGATATTACATAATTCTCGCTCAGGAGCTCTTTGTTTAGGCGTTCCTCAACAATGAATTCCCCCCTCTTATTTTTCTGGATCGAGAGACGCATTTTACATAACACCATATTATGGTCACTTCCAATATCCGCAAAGTTCAAAGTTCTCACCTCTATTATTTGAGATGGGTGGATTTTCTTATTTGTCACAATATAATCAATTATTGACTTTTGACATCTAGTATTCTGTCATGTAGTTTTATACTGCATCTTATTTTGGAAAAATCTACCCTTATCTTTGAATCTTATTTCACCAGGTCGAAATTTTTTGAACTATCTTCGTACTCTTCGTTCAAAAACATATTCAAAGTTTCATGCTTCAATGATGTTGCGAGTTGCTTCCGCACCCCGGTGTGGGAAGAAATTATACGTTCTTACTTTGTCAGACTAATTATTTACTGCTCGAAATCACAGTAAAATAAATGTTAGAGAAAAATAGAAAGTAATACATTCAGCAATAAATAAGCTTAAAATTGATATATAACAAGCAGTAAAAGCAGAAATATATAAACTGGATATTAACCTAATTTCGAATTATTTTTGCACCAACCTAATATTTTTTATAGATATATTAAATAAGCTGAATAAGAAATATAACAACTGAATTTATATCAACTTCCCCCTCCGAAAAAAGTTGAATTTGAAGAAAGGAGATTTTTTAATAAAAAAGAAGACATGTAGTCAGAATTATTTTTTCTCTTTCAAAGCCTCGTTGAATGTCATTATACATTATATATATATATATATATATATATATATATATATATAAGAACGAGCATGCAAAGCTTTGAGGAAAGATCAAAATCATAAATCAGGTTTAAATATGGATTTAATTAAATCTATACCTTTAACTATTGAAATTCTAAAAAAGATGATTTTGACTCTTTTAGGAAATAACAAAAAAGACTTCACCCAAAGATTGTTCTTTTGTTTTAAATATTTCGATGGCATAGACATTATATCAACATTATTACATCACAAAGAATTGTCATATAAAATTAATATAAAATTTGCTATTTATGAACCAGTTGCAAATGTTTATATAGAATATTTGAGGTTTTGTTAAACTTTTGTGAGAATGCCATATTACACTAAAATATTATAAATTTTTATAGCTTAACTTCTTCCTCCGTTTCTAGTTTGAAACTACTTCCCAGCCATATAATTTTCTCGATTTGATATATTTTATATCTCAAATATGTTTTTTACTTTTGCAGATTTTAACAGAACCTGAAGAAATAACAACAATGACTGGACAAAAAGTACCATTAAAAATGTCTGTAGATTATATAAGTTTTAGCGCTCATACAGACTATCAGCAAACTAGTGAATTTATTAGAATCCTAAAACCTCCTCATGTTGTATGTAAATTACTTTTTTCTCTAATGATATTTTTCTAAAAAAATGGTAAAATCTTAAATATTTTTTTTCTTAAAAAAGGTGTTAGTACATGGAGAACAAAATGAGATGTCTCGTCTGAAAGCAGCACTTCAACGAGAATACGAAGACGATCCTGATACACGAATGGAATTACATAATCCAAGAAACACAGTGGCTGTTGAATTGTATTTCCGTGGAGAAAAGACGGCCAAAGTAATGGGAAATTTAGCAATGGATAGACCAAGACCAGGACATAAATTAAGTGGAATTCTTGTCAAACGGAATTTCAATTATCATCTTCTGGCACCAAGCGATCTATCAAGTAAGATATTTTCGTTGTATCATTATTATTTATATTGTCTTCTAATTCACCAGAAAAGCGTCCAGACAGAATAGATTTATAATTCTAAGGTTTCTCCATTTTTTTACTTTTTTTTTTTTTAATTAATCAATTGAGATTGTTTCCTTTTCTTTCCTATATTTATTTTAAATTGAATTGTAAAGATCAGAACCTGAAACTTGGGGAGTAACTTTCTTTGAGTCTCATTTCCTTTCCTAGGAGAATAAAGTTGAATAAATTTTTCCCATGAATACCTTTGATCCTGGGTTTCCTAGAACCCAAGTAGAGAAGCCTCTTACCTGAATTTAGATTATTAGCTAATGTTGGGATCTATTTCGAACTTGCTCCTCTTATTCGTTTTATAATTTTTTTCTTAGAATATACTGATATGGCAATGAGTCACGTTGTTCAGCGACAATCGGTCCATTATGGAGGCTCCATATCGACACTTCAGCATTTAATTTCCCAATTATCAGGACCTTTAGAAAAAATTGATGACAGAAAATTTCGTGTATTTCAAACTATCGATATCACTATAGAAAATAAAATTGCCACTATTGAGGTATGTATTTATTATATAAAAATTTAAAATTAAAAAAAATTTCTTAAATCTAATCAATAACAAATTTATTTATTTATTTTTTTAGTGGATAGCAACTCCTGTTAATGATATGTACGCCGATTCAATACTTGCTGCTATAATGCAAGCTGAACTTTTAAATGCCGATCAAATTGTTTCTTCTCCTCCTCCACTCAAACATACCACAGATCGAATGCATTTTAAAGTAAGTAAAAATTGGTATTAATGACGTGAACAAAAACGATTTATGATAATCGTTTTTTTCCTCTTCAATTAATGCCAAAAAATGTTTGATTCTTAATTAAATATATAAAATGCAAAATTCACTAATCATATCACTAATTATATTAATTATAAAATTAACTGATTATTAATAATTATTTCTCTTTATAGGAATGTCTAATTGAACTGTTACAAGAAATGTTTGGCGAAGATTCAGTACCAAAGATTTTTAAAGGTGAAAAACTTTATGTCTCCGTTGATGGAAAAAAGGCTCATATCGATCTTCTCAATTTGGTGAGCTTTTAATAAATTAAACTAAGATTTCTCAATCTAAGGCTCTTCTCAGTAGCAAGTCGAGAATCGAGGTCTCTCTTCTACTCATCTCGCCCCTTTTCCTTTTGTTTCCCAACCATTCTCCAAAATAATTCCAACCGAACTAATTTATCTTTCATTAACATTTCATTTCATTCATTCATACTTCTGTATGGAGGGTAGGGGGGTGGACAAAGGCACGACCAACAAAAAATTTTTCCTGCAACAAATTTTTTTATAAACAAAAGACATTTTGGCATTAATCGTAGTTTATTTTAGTAATTAATAATACAAAAACATGTTATTAATATACAATAAGAGAACGTATGTGTTTTCTTGTTAAAATGAATGCATCTACCCAAAGACGGCTACAAAATAGCGGTCGAAACGTATTGTTGTATATTAATATTTTTGTATTATTAATTACAAAAATAAACCACGTTTAATGCCAAAAAATGTCTTATTTTAATAACAATAATCGTTAAAATCTAAATTATCTAATTCTTTTTATTTAGAGGGTTTAACAAATTTGCCAAATTAAATTTTCTTTTGTCCTTTTTGTAGATAGCGGCCCTCATAACGAAAACAATTTTTTGAGTAATAAATTTTATTTTTTATTCACTAGGTTAGAAAATTTCAAAAAACAAAATAAAAGATTTTTGTGCACCAAATTTTAATTTTTGGGGGTGTTAGTCTTGACAACAATATTCAAATATATTTAACTCAAATCTTAGAATATTTTATTATTCTCATTTTCAATTTTAATATATGTACACAATTAATATATTTACTTTCTAGTGAAAAATAAGTTATTTGTTATGTCATAGTTTTTTTGCGGGAAGTGGCCTTCCCTTCCCTTAATATGCCACTGATCCCATCTTAACCACTATAAAAAAGTTCTAAATTAATATTTGGAAAATATGAATCAAATACAAAATTTTTCTATTTATTGTAATATCATTTATGTATTAATAAAATTTGTTCTTTTTCTTTTTAGGATGTTACATGTGAAGAAGATGAAACATTCCAACAAATTGTACAAACAGCAGTTACAAAACTGTACCATTCACTCTCACCTCCAGCAGCGGACCAACCTCTCTCTGCACGAGATGGGTGACTAATTTTCACCAATTTTGACTAAATTATTTTTTTTAATTTAATTGTACATATTTTATTAAATTTACCAACTATGAAATCCTGATATATTTTTTTTAATGTAAAATAAACAATTTTATTTATAAATATACTACAAATAAATTTCTTGAATGTGAAAATTTAATAAAAGTTTTACCCTAAAATTATCTAACAAAAATTTTTTGTTCGAGCTTTTTTTTCCTCATCACCTAATTTTCCTTTTCGAAATTTTTCTAACCTATTTTTTCATTTTTTATATTTATTTTGTTTATTTTTCTACAATAAATTATGGACCAACTTTTCAATAGATTGCATTGTCCCACTCTAAACTCTGAATATTTGATTTTTTCAAATTTGAATCTATGATTGTAGGAAGGAATTAAATCTCTTTTTTTGAAATTGTTGCAAAATTAATAAAAAACATTTATATGCCAGGAGTCTTTTCCTTCGCGAAACAGTCGGTACGAATAAAAAAATGGAAACCATCATTAAATGGGAAATGACAAAATATGAACTTAGTTTCTTTCAATAATCATTGATTCAATTATAGAATGTCTCTTCTGTACGCAACCATATAGAGAATGTATTGCACTCGCAAGAGGGCGAATGATATGTAAAAACACTATAAATTTTTCCATAAATCCATTCCTAAACAATATTTGTTATTTATGGTGTGTCATTTTTTATGCTACTTATATTATTTAAATAAATCTTTATAATGACTTAATCTTAGTGGCGTAGCTAAGTGGGATATTTCTCCGGATGAGATATTTTTAGGAGAAGCATTTTGGTTTACCCTTAAAAAAAAGGCAGTCTCAATTCTGACCAATCTTCCTAGCTACGCCACTATCTTTTAAATTTAAATTTCTATTATATCAAAATATATATATTTTTATTTATATTTATTTATTTCAGCTCTCCTGATATTGATAGAAAATAATTTATTTGAAGAAAAATACCTCTAAAATATTTTTTTCTATATTTCTAATTTCATTTGAAAAATTTTTTAGTTTCATTATAAGGCCACTAGTTAGCGTCACTGATGCTTGCAGTTTAGCAGTTGTGACAGTTTTGTTTTATCGTTGTTTTTTTTTTTTATAAAAATGTTCAAAAATTTTTTACATTTAAGCCTAATATTCGTTATTTAAAAGAAATATAAATAAGTGATTAATTATATAACATTACTCATCAATATGCTTTCGACCAAAAAGAATATCTAATTTTCGTCGACAAAGGTAGAAATATTTTTTTATACACCTTTTTAGAAAAAAATATTTGTTTAAATTTGTTAAAAAATTTTTGGTAGAATTTATTTTTTAAATTGCTTATAATAATCTAATCCAATTTGAAAAATTAGATACACATACACAAAAAGTTGGCTAAATATTTATATACACAAATTATAATACAATGATTATAGAAAAAAAAGTGGGAGGAATCCAAACAAAAGATTATAATTGAAGCTATTCTTATACAATTTTAAATGTGATTTAAGAATTTTAAAAATAAGAGATTTATCTTTAATTAATTTTTTCATTTTGAATGGTTTCTCATTCTGAGTATGAGTGGTGGGGGCAGATGCTCATGCGCATGCGTCTAATTTGAGAATGCTTGTTCGTTGTATCTCTTGGAGGACTTTTTTAGTCGCCATTGTTGCTTTTGAAATTATTAATGTTAACAGTGCAACGTTTCAAGTTAAGTTTAATTTTATTAGTGTTTATGTCAATGTCAACATTATATTTGAATTACACGCTTCTAAGGTATATATATATATATAAAATTATCTTTTTGCTTCCATATATAAATAGACTTTAATTTAAATTCTTCCTGGGTGAGTGCATCATTGGCGTTTGGGAGAGCAAATCATAAAATGTGGCTCAGGCATATATAATAAGATATAGTTAAAATAAGTTTTTTTTTTAGTTTAATTTTTATTAACAAATGTAAAATTTTCTTATATATCTTTTCTTCATTTTTTTTTTTTTTTAAATGTACCTATTCTTTGAAATCTTTATTGTTCGATTCAAAGAAAAAGATGGCGGAGATTAGAGATTTTATAATTCTGCCATTAAAAAATATACTTAGATTTATCCAAGGGTAGTTTTGGACTAAGATTGCGACATTCATAAGTGAAAAAATAAAAATATAATAATACAAAATTTAGTAAAAGAACAAAAATTAAGAAGTTTTAGTTAATTGAAAAAAAAAAAATTAGGACAGAGTTGTTCTTGCTGCTTTGCTCTCATAAGTATGCAAGCCTTTGTTTTGTGATCATCTTCACAGCAAATTAATTAAAATATTCTTACAATACTTTTATATTATCATAAAATTACGATATATATTAATATTATCTAGTATTATAGTCAGGATTCTTTTATTTATTTTTTTTTTTCGAGGGGGGGGGAGTATACAATTTTTGTAATGTCTTAAATTAGTGTTTCTCTTTTTGTGAGAGGGTCTTATTAGTAATTTCATTTAAACTGTATTTTGAATTTATATTTTTTAATTTTTTTTTATTTAGTACTTCCTCCCCTTCAAAGGCATTTATTTTTTAGTTAATATAAAAACCTTTCTTTCATATCTTTACGACTCTATAAATATAAATCTCTCTAATATCAATTTTGTTTAAATTAGACCAATCATTTTTGAGAAAGCTTGAAATTTGGATAAATAATCTGATACATGCAGCCTGTTATTTGTTGAGGGGGGGGGGGGCTAGGGTCTGAGGTGAAATATCAGCCTTGCTCTTGTAATTTATGAGTTTCATTTACGTATATAAAAAAAAATGAATCAGCCGTTTTGAAGTTTTCTCAGTCCTAAATTAATAAAAAAGAAGGAATTAAATTTCCAAGAAATTAATAGCCTTTATCTAAATGAACGAATTTATGGCATAATAAAGATATTTATTTAAATAACTCGAAATAAAATATTCAATTAATTTAATTAATCCACTCAGTATCTCAATCCTCGTTCCTCAAGGGGATGGTCAAAGGAGAGCTACACTTAAAAATATCAAATAGGGCTTATTTAAAATAAAAAATATTTTGTTTTTCCCATAAATCACATATCTCAAATTAAGAACTCAAGCTAGAATCGAAAAAAAAACAGATAAAAATTAAAAGGTGTTTCTGAGGTTACTTAACCATTAGGGCCCAATAGAGTGGGCACTTCCCCCCTTCCCCCCTCCCGCCTCACAGCTTCATTTATGAAATATAATATAAATAATAAATAATTAAAATTTGAAAATAAATATATTTCCATAAAAACTGATGTGGCTACCACAAAACCAACCGTCTTCTCAAAGGTCTTTGGACATGTGCACAGAGAGCTAAATAATGATATTTATTCTTAGACATAAATATCACAAATTCATCAACCGACTTTCTAGAAAAAGTGTTTTCGGTCTTCCCCCACCTCCCTACTCGTCAAACCCTACTAATGACCGGTCGTTTTCTTCCAGCTTGCTTTATATATTAGTGACATCCTTAATTTATCATACCTGATTTTCTCCAATTATTAGACAAAGAGGAAGAATATATTTTAAAAAAGATTGCTTATTTTTCCCACTATATTCTTAGTCCGGTAATTCTAGATCTCTCCACGAAACTACCTATCACTACTACTAGTAACAGAGGTACTTTCATCTATGATGAAGAGGTAATATTCACCATTCCTTTCTCGTACATCAAAATTGTGTATTTTGAGGCTTTTTCCTACTTTTTTTGTCGCTTTCTTAATTCTTTTACCTTATTTGTGATGCTGGAAGAATGCCTGGTATTAATATGTTTTTTTACAATTTGACAGAGTGTCTTCATATAAAATAAATAAAGTCTATCGTTAATAATTTTTTTATTTGAATAATTTATTAAAAAAAAAAAAAATAAATTTGAATTGAAATAATAAAAAACTTAACTAAATGATTTAAAAAAGTAATATTTTAATTAATTATATTTAAATCATGTCGCCAAATTTTTTTTAATGTCATTTGTTAAAGTTAGTAATGTATTTTCTCGTTCGTTAGATGGCCTTTGCTTTCACTCTCACTCTCAGTCCCCAGTTGTTTTTTTTTTGTTGTTGGTTTGTTTAACTTGAACTTGTGGCCTTGACTTATCAACACATTTTAATTATTACATACATCTTGGATTTCAATCATATAGTGAGTTGTTTTCTTTCGGACACATGTTTTGTTCTGTTTATTATCTAGTGTTCATTTCTTTTTGGGGTTCTTATCAATAAGTAAGTAGATAATAACACTTCATTATCTCTTTTTTGTCATATCCATCTGTCATTCTTCTTAAAAAAAATAACTCATTTTCATATATTAGTTTTATTAAATTAACTTGTCAAAGGCGATAATGTTCAAATTGTGAGTTTAAAAATAGGCCACGTTGTAACGCTACGTTTCATTCAGAATAAAACTATCTCCAGATTAGTTCGTTCAATAGCCACTAGGAGATTTACGCAATTAATTCAAATTTTAAATAAATTATTACTGACCCAGATAAAAGGAGATGACCACTCCTCGTAAAGTAATGCGTAATTTTGTTTTTAATTTTGGTGCCAGATTACTATAATATTAAGCCTATAAAATATATTGTTGACATTATCGAATCAGGATATACCTTCACCTCGACCTTTATCCTCCACTTTTAATTTGTAAAAATTTTTTCGACTTTATATTATTTGACTCAGTTTGACTAGTCAGTCAGCTTTTTGGGAGGAGTTATTCTTGAGAGAGTAGTGTGCCCTTTTTAACCTGCTGTCATTGCTGTTAATCAAAATATAACAAAGTTTAATTCTATTTTATTTATTTTTTTAATTATATAAATATTTAGAGAGTGTCATATTAGAATTTGAAAGAGATAACTGAAGGGGGTCCCATCAATTACTCATCTTGTCTACAAATTACTAAAATTTTATTAAATTTAGAACATCCCCCCCGTGGCCGAGAGGTTAGAGATACTGACATTGTCAATATTGATAACCTTAAAAGTCAAGGGGTGTGGGTTCGGATCCCAGGCAGTCCGAACAAAATTTATTTAAATCAATTGGATGGAACTGATATAAATAAATTGGATTACAAGTAACGTAATAAATTTATACATGTATCGTTGAAAAGTCTATATGGCCTCAGATGCCGAAGAATTAAAAAAAAAAAATTCAGAACATGCTTGAAGAGATATTAGAATAAATATATACTATACTTACATCCTATATATGAAATTATTTTTCTTTTAGCTCTAAAATACATTAAACAATCAATACAACATATTATGGCATTATTTTTTTTTTTTTTTGATTACTTCCAACAACATAAAAAATTAAAACTATCTAACTATCCAAACCTTTGACCAACAAGTTCAATCAAGAACTATAAATAAAATTGATCATAATTTATCACTATACATTAACTTATTACTATTTCACTTTTTGTTATATTACACTGCTAATTTCATCTTTATTTTTTACTCTTTTTGCTTCCAAGTTTCAAATAAAAATTGGTCACGCTCATTCTCAAAATGAAAATGGCAGAATTAATTTTTATTTTATTGTTTTTCAAATTTTTCAAAAATTTTCTGATCGACTTTTTTTCTTTTTCACAAAATTATCTATTCTCTACTGAAGAGACTTTTATTGTTGGAGAGGAAGAGGGACGACTACGCTTTCTAAATGCTTTTTTTTTTGTACAGGAATACTTCGCTTAGTGCGGACCTCACTATAGTCCGTTTTGCAATTTGAGTAATAATTTCCAATTAGTACGGATTGATTCACTATTATGCAGTTGGAAAAGTTGAACATGTATAATTTGTTTAAAATTTCGCGCCAAAATAAACGCGCCACCTACACACGTGTGCACTAAGCCCCGCTAGTACAAAAAACTTTAGCTGATTTTCTCATTAACAAATAATTTTTTCTTTTCTTTTCATAAACAATTAAAGTTTTCTTTCATTTGTTCTTTTTACTCTTTTATGATTTTCTATTAATTTTAGGTAAATAATTAAATTTTTATTGTTTGAACAAAATTCGATAGGAACGAATTACTAATTTTCCTAAAGGAATAATGCTTCACTCAGTGCCGATTCATTTAGTGTGCCATTTTAGAGATACCAATTAAACACACTAAGTGAGGTATTCCTGTACTATATCTTTAAACTTGTTAACCGAAATGGATAAAACTTTTAAAAGTTATTGTCCTAAGAAGGAGGAGGAAGAAATATATTGAATATACTTGTACATATTAAGAAAGATCTCCCGTCCCAGGCCACATTATTCCAATTCATTAATTAACGTATTTTTTTACTTTCTCTTAACTATATATGTAATATGTAATATATAGTTATCAAAAAAAAAAAAAAAAATGATGTCGTGAACAATAGACTTTTTAAGGTCCCATGAGTCCCAAAAAATAGGTCGCAAAATAGTTTGTCTGTGTGAGCGAATTTTGAGAAAATAAATATAAAAAATAAGTACATCAGTAATGTATTAGTCCCGTTGGTCAATTTTATTAAAAATCTTCGAGGTGCATGCTACTGTGGGTGTGGGTACTTAGTTTAAATATAGAGTTTGAGTCTCGAATGTTCTTTGGTTTTTCAGATATCTTGTTCATAGGCAGACAGACCAGTTTTTTCGATTCATGCGATCTCAAAAGGTGCATTTCCCTTGAAATATCTACATCGATTTTTTTTGTGATCACAATACTTTGCCTATACTATATTACACCCCCCCACATATATACACACATATATATATATATATATATGGGGGTGTAATATAGTATATATATATATATATATGTTCTGGAAGATTTCCGCGGTTGGTTGTATGTGGAATAATGTTTTCCCGGGTTGGTCC
>JAAAKE020131181.1:0-14357 GCA_010014785.2 Anisolabis maritima | reverse complement strand
CACCATGATTTGAGGGGGACAATTTATTAGAATGATCCAGAGGTCGGTGGTTCGGTTCTGACCCCGACCAATAAAATTAATTTAAATTACATTAGCAATCAGTTAAATTAAATAAATATTTAGTCGAAATATACAAAAAAAAAAAAAAATATATATTAGCATATATTCAGAGAAGAACGTGAAAGGTTAAATACTTTTGTTTTTAGTTAAAAAAGAAATAAATACATACGTATATTTACTATCTAAAATCCCCATTATCTGTATAAAATAAGTTAAGTGATTCCGTTTCAATTGAGGATATAAATCATATCTATTAATATTTATCAAGTATAAATAATAAAAATATTAAATCACTTTTTATCCCTCTACCTACAAATATTATACTTATTTTAAAATATATCTAAGCATATCATTGCTATTGAGAAACCAAAATAAAAGTATGTGTCAGTTAACTCATAGACATAATATGTTATATAGATAATGGCTTAAATGCTCAATGAGTAAAATCAAAAGATTTCAAGGAAAAAAGATTTTTTATTTTGCTTCCTTTCTCTGCCTAAAAATTTTAATAATGGAGATGATAAGCGACCCTTAAATGTTGAGAACCGATGCAATCAAATTTGGATTAACCATCAAACATTATCCACAAATTCACATATTTTGATTGTTGTGAGAGACATCAGATATGTATCTGAATTGAACCTAAAAAAAAAAACGTTGCATTTAATCTAAAAAATTGTATAATTAATAATGATAGCTCTTCAATTCCAGAAAAAAAAATTAATTCTGTGGTTTTTACAACATTAAATGTGGCCAGCATTCAATTATAAAAGGAAGAATGTGGCAATCATTAATAAATATACTTTATTTAATATAAATTCAGTACTGGGCTCTCGTGGGAGGGGTCGGGCAAACGACTAACGTTCCCAGCCTCGTGCGCTCTGACGGTCAGTCACAAAGGGAACAACCATTTTTCTGAAAACCTCTCAACTTGATTCTGATTGGTCGGCGGACTAAGCCCCCTCCCCACCACAAACTTAAAATTCAAGTTATAGTTTTGAATTTTTTTTTTAAGTAAATGTTTAAATGAATTGAATTTAAAGTAATTTTATTTATTGTATTTCTTAAAGGTTATTTCAGATCAAATTGATTCAAAGATTAATTCAACTTGTTAAGAGTTATTTTTCTTTTTTTTTCTGGTGTTAAGGGCTTAAATTCGATCTTTAAGGGCTTGGAGTGATCAAGTTAATAAATGAAACAATATATTTTGATCGAATAGAAAGAAAATCATCAGTTTTTTTTTTTTTTTTTTAGGAAGAAAATAAAAAATAATTATCGAGATATATAATTTTAAATATTATGTGGAAAAAAGTGCATTTGAATTATAAAAATATAGATAAAATTGAAATTTTAATATGTTTAAGTGATTTCTATATACCGGTATAATTAGTAACGTCTGTTTGTCTTTCTCACCGACCATCACTCACGAAAGGCTTTACTGAGTTTAATGGGATTTTCTTTGATGATGGTAGAATGGCTTATTAATCAGAGTAGATATGTAGCATTAAACTTTCAATGGACCAATTGTAATGGATGACGAGGGGAAATCAATAAAGCTTTTTGAATTCCATAAAAATATAAAAATTTATTTATTTTCCATTGATAAATAAGATTTCTTTATTGATTTATTTACTAATCGTATTTTTCGCTTTCGGCGCATTCTTTATTTACTCATATAGAGGGGAGGGGGGGGGGGGTGTTGACCACTCGTTTAGAAATTGTATAAAATTAATTATATTTCAGGAGGATAAGAAAAACTTTATATTGCTAAAAATAAATCTCTAAAGAAAATTTCTTAACAAAGTTTCGCATTTATACAATACTTTCTCCTATTAATAAACGAATGAGAATTTTGAATTTCCCACAATATGACGTCACTGATGATATAATGCTATTTGTTAATAGAGGGTAGCCCAAAAATCAGTTTACTGATTTGTATTTAAACTAACATCATATATGTGAAAAATCAGGAATTCTTAAAAAGCGTGAACAGCAAATGGAAAATCGGAATATTGAAACATTGTGGTAAAACTTCATAAGTAAAATGACTTTTAGGCCATCCTCCATATAAAAGGGAAGAATTTCGTAATCCAACACCCATATTATGTCTTGGTTTAAATAAAATTACAAAATTACATTTGAAAATAGAAATATACCGAGGCGAAGAAGATGAACGACAACTTTGAAAATGGTGTTTAATAAAATGCTGGTGTAATTCAAAAAGGGTGGGGGAGGGCCTCTTGACTTTATATAGCTTAGGGTATCTCCAAGTTTAAATTGTTTTTGGTTAATCGACGCTTAATTATTTAATTAATTTAAAGGTCCGGATATAAGACAAACCTCATTTCTTTTAAAAAGAGAATATAACAACAAAACACATAAGAAGTAAATATATACAAAAGAAAAAGAGTATATTTATGATAAGAACATAAATGAAAGATTACCATAAAGCATAAACATAATTTTCCATAAATACAATTTACATAAATCATAACATAATACAAGATTTAAACTGAACTGGATAATTAAATCAGAACACATGGTGACTTCGACTGGGCCCTGCAGGGTCACATATTGACTAAGAACCAGGCTGAGAGAGAGAGAGAGAGACTCCCGAAGCACATGCTCATGCAATCGTCAAAAACCCTAAATTCGCAACATAAGAATAAAGGATACCAATATAAATTTTCATAAATTCTATTCTAAAACGGCGCTTAATTTAAATTAATAAATATTTCTTAGATAATGATATTGTGATTAAAAAAACCATCGTCTTATGTTCGAGCTAATACGGTAATTTAATTCCCCATCATCAGCGAGAGTTGTAATAGATTGCCACCATCAATTTTTCCTTAAACACACACACACACATACTTTTTGTTTAAAGACTCAATTTTCGATAAAGCTTTCTTTGTTGATTTTTTTTAATGAAGAAAATTAAACACTCTTGAGAAAATGACGAGAGCTATTTTGAAAAAGAAGCTATCGAAAAAGGGATTTTGATTTATACCATCTTCTAATTTACAGAATTTACTTGATTTTATGACAAAACCTTTTTCAATACGAGCTAGTACTCTCCTCTTTTATTATATCAAAGAGACCAATGAGAATTTCTTAATATTAAAGTGGCAATGCATATTGCATGAGAGTCGTAAAAACACGATTTTCATTAATTTTTTTTTTTTTTATATATATAATAAAATCACTGAATTCAAATTGACAATAATTACATGAATTGTATGCGGGAGGTGAAATGAATTTTTTTCTATTAAAATAAAAAATAAAAAAAAAAAACGAGGATGATGTCATCGTCTGTGAAGGCGAAGAAGTTCTTTTATGGGTTCGTTGCCTGGATGAAAACCCATATTGTATGGGCAGAGCATAGCCTCATCTGTTTGAGCTTCAGTTTCACATTTAAAAACAGAACAGCTGGCAAAAGGGTCAGTCGCCGCCTTATGATGGTTAGTTATATTTATTTATGTTAGTAATAGGAGGAATATTAGCGGAAGATTCCCCTCTAAAAGTTGACGTTTGAATTATAATCCAAAAATAGGAAACGAAGTTGTAACATTTTGCCCACCATTTTTCATAAGATGGTCGCTCTTCAAGTCTATCGAGTACACAAGTCATATCATGTTGATTTTTATTGTTATTTTTTAGGCAACTCATTAAGTGAAAGTAAAATATTATATTGGCTACCATTTGATAAGGAGTGAGTCTAAATTGAAAAGGTCAGAGAATAATTCGTCAAATTGTTTGTTTAGAATCGTGTAAAAGAAAAATTAAAATCAATCAAGAGAGTATTTAAATAAATAAAACGTGATTAAATATCAGTAAAATTATGAAGATGTTTTTATTTGAACTCTCCCCCTGAATTGTGTGTAAGTTATATTAACATAGTAATATAGTAATGGAGTAATATAGTAACAGAGATAAATCGAAAAAAGATAACACATGGCGGATCTGAATCCAATTTCTCTCTTGAAAAGTAAATAAATTATACTTATTCTTTGATAAATGGATATTAATATTCTCGTAAAGGATATTAAATAGAGAGAATTATTTCTTCACTTCATGTTTTCTCCAGTCATGAATTTATAGCGTTGTAAGCAAGTTATTGTTTTTGTCCAGATTTCCGTTTCATTTTAACTTATGATAAATTCAAAAGTTGAGTATTTGCCGGGGTGATTTATTTGTTTAATTAAATTTGTCCGAGGCGTAATGAAAAGGGGCCCAAGGGGGCCGAGACCGGTCAGACGTAACGTGCACGCTCGGTTGGGGATTACCCAACCGGAGAGATGTAAATTGCACGAGATCTCTCGAAGGTGGTCCACCCAGAGGTATATGAAAATTGCATTGGCGCTAATCCAGGCTAATAGTCCTGTCTGGTGCCGGATGGACGATCCTGATCTCGATCCCGATCCTGGAATCGGAATCCCACCCTGGCTGGCTAATTGCGCTTTAATATGACCGATTCAAATCGGAAAAATGCCCGCATCCTTGATCGTTTTTTAAATGGCGTTCAACTTGGGGAAATAATTAAAATTCATTTATTGATTCACTAGAGAGATTCCTAATTCGATATGCTATGGGAATAGAAGCTTTTATTTATTTATTTATTTTTAAGATGAATATTGCCTCTATATTGAGAATGTAGATTTATATCTTCCATCAAATTATATATTTTCATTAAATTTAATCATTTTTATTATTAAATTCTACACGTTAATAAAAAATACAAATAACTCTACTGGATTTTTTGGTATAAACTTAACAATTTAAAAACCAACTCAATGGCTTTTCTCTGATACGTCCTTCTTTTGTTCAATATGTTGATAGAGAAATTTAAATACAAACGTTTCGTTATATATATATATACTAACATAGAGGAGGAGGTTATATCTCAATCAATTAAAATTTTTTTATCTTTGTAAAGTTTTTAGCCAAGATCGGCCGGGTTTGAGGTGTGTGTGGCTCTGTTCCTCTATCCCAAAAAAAAAGGTATTTATGAAATTAATTAACAATATTCAAGAATGTTTTCATACTTCCTCCAATGCCTTTTTTTCCAAAATTCTCATCTACGACCACCTAGTGGAGTTATTATAATAATTATTATAAATATGCCCTATTATAAAAGCAGAAATAGTGTCAAATCAAGTTCTTCATTCGCACACGAATGAGTCTTAATCACTATCATTGTCGCTTATATAAGTTTCAAATATACATACCACTATCATCTGAAGATGAACCAGTAAACCTCATTCAAAACTTGGAATTTTTATTGAGTATTCAAAGGCTGCCGTATCCTTTATTATAATCATAACACAGTACACTTCTTTCAAATCATTTTCTTTCTGAAAATATGTAATTATAAGATATATATAATAAATAAAGATTTATTTCTTTGCTTGATCGTTTCTAAGATAAATGATGCGTCTAAAAGAAAATGTAGGGTTACGACATCATTAAAAGAAGATGAAACTATATTTATATACATATATATTTGGCAAAAAATCATTTAAGGATCAAATAGTGAAATGTTTTCTTTAAATGAGAACCGTAATTATTTTTTATTAAAGAACGGAATATTTAAAAGAATAAAATAAGATTGACGTGTATATGAAATGAAAACTGGATAAATATTAATATATATAATGACATAAAATGAAATTTGAACAGTATTTTTTATAGTAAAACCATGGTCTTCATTATATATTTGTAAAATTATTTGAAATTTTGTAGAAATAAATTAAGAAATTATTTCAAAAAAAAAAACATTCAGCTATTTATTCAATTCCCATCTTTAATTATTTAGTATTATATTTCTACCTTCCTAATGTAGCAAATATTTATTTATGAAATTTATATTTTAAGTTGGTACACTGTATTCTTGTGTTGCCAATTTTATGCTTTGGGCAACCGCATGAGTGAGCCCCTGTAGCATTAGGAAAAATGTTTCAAATACGTGTAAATTATTTTATGTTATGTAGTTTGGCTTATGAAATTAATTTATAGCATTGAATCAATATTAACACTTCAACTGTAAATAAACTCTCTTTTGTATATAAATTTATTTATTTACTTCTATCATTTCGGCTTACACTAATGAGAATTGGTGATACTTTTAGCTGCCACTTTGTAGGAATTCTTGCCGCCTTGTCTTCATCAACGGACAATGCAATTGTTATTAATCGATAGATATAACAGGATAAGCTGTTAATTGGATTTTGGTGCTTCCTTGTATCACATTTATTACAAATATTCCAAAAGGCATACATCATTCATTATTGATTTTTCCATTTAAAGTAAAATGCCCTTCTGGTAGTACAATAGAGGAAAGGCTGACATCGAGCAGGAAGGATTGTGCTTTCTCAAGCATAACTGAAACTTATAGTAATTAATATTACTAGTGTATTAAGTAGTAAATAAATTTAAAGGATTTTCGAAAACAATCCGACCTTTGGTTTGAGCTATGAGCTGTCGCCATTTAGCCTAAGTAATTATCCATAAATCGTTATAATGTTGGAAATGTGAAAGGTCAAATGAAAATCTTTCAAAAGATAAGATTTACAATCAATAAAATGAAGTGGTTGCGGCAGCAGAGGGGAAAGGGAGGGGGGCGTTCAATAGGGTTCGGAGCCCTAATGGATAGAAAAGGGTCTCTCTCGATGCGAAGGAGGGTCTCTCGCAGCATCCCAGCCAGACAATCACCACTGACATTTCACTTATCTTGTTAAATGACTAGTGCAATATCGCTTATTAAAAATAATGGTCCCCGAGTGGGGCTTTGGCCTCCCCCAGAAAACGGTCTGGCAATTAGGTGCGACATTCACGGGGAGCTACAACATTGATATGTGCTGCTAACTCCTTACCTGAAAGGAAAAAAAAGGAAAAGAATGATTAACAAGCACTGAACAGCATCAATAATTATTCATTTGAATATGGGATTACAAATATTCCAAACAATAGCTATTAACAATACAATCCATTAGATGAAATGTAAGGGGCTTTGTTTGCGATCCTGGAGAGTTCCTACCCTATTTGCTTTTGTCTTTATGATTCATTATTTAATTGTAGGGTTAAGTTGGTTAATGGCGTGATAGATGGACATTCTGCCAAGGTGGACCAGAAACCCTTGTTAATATATCTCTGCTATTTATTTTTTTAAATTAAAATAAATATTTGTATATCCGTTATTTTGTCATTTCCCCGGTGATGATAAATTATTAGTGACTAGCTATATAGTCCGCCTTCGGCTTACCGTCGGCAATTTCAGATATCTAAATATGAAAATAGATAAAAATTTTACTTTGTCAAATATGATGTTATTTTTGTGGAAATGATAAAAAATTAAAATAAATATTTTTATACTCGTTATTTTATATCCCGGTGATAAATTATTAGCAACTATCTGTATACTCCGCCTTCAAACAATAAATTTTTTTTGATTTTCAATTTTCTCGAGAAGTTTACTTTGTCAAATATGATGTTATTTTTGCGGAAATGATAAAAATATTATAATAAATATTTTTTTTCTAAATTTTCCTAAAATATAAAAAAATTATAATTTCCGCAAAAATAACTTCATATTTAACAAAGTAAACTTCTCAAGAAAATTGAAAATCAAAAAAAATTTATTGTTTGAAGACGGAGTATACAGATAGTTGCTAATAATTTATCATCGGGATATAAAATAACGAGTATAAAAATATTTATTTTAATTTTAAAATAACTAGCAGAGATATATTAACAAGGGTACAACAATATTCGTGATCAGACCCCTTCAATTTTAATAAAATTTTTTTATTATTATAAGGATTGTTCCAAGAGCAATTACCTACAGTTAGAAACAATCGCGTCTGCCCCATGCGAAGATTTTTCATTAAAAAAATATCTGAAACGACTGTTATGTTTAAGGAGCTGCGCAGGGGCCGCCGAAGGCGGGCCCGAGCCAAAAAGAACACAAAAAATATTTTTTCACAGTTTTTAAACTATTCCAAATATCTTTTAGATCAATTAAACAATCTAAATATAAATTTGATATCGATATTAAATTTGTCCTGTGAAAATTTAAATTCATAGCTCACTCTATTTTAGATGTTGAAACCATTTTCATTCTTGAAACTTATCACCGCGAGATAAACATTCGTTAAAATCAAAAGTTTATTCCTTTTCAATATTAGATGTTTAATTCACACATATATAGTAATTAAAACAAGAAACTTCTCTTAGTCTTTCTTTAATGAGTTTTCTTTGTATTTCCTTCTCTCGTGTATTTTTTTTTTTTTAGTACCTGGCAATGAACCAGATACCAGGAGTATTTAACAGAACAAGATAGAATTGAATAATAAGAAAGCGTTAAAAGAAAGATTGTCAGAATTTTATAATTTGTAATGAGGGAAGGAACAAGTTGAAGCAGACTAGATATTTATTGTACTGAGGGAACTAAACGGAACGACGTCTCAACGAACAAAGAACAATCTTAATGTGTATACCTTTTGTATTATTTCGTCGTATAGTTAATAAAGCTCTAGGGTTTATATTATGATATAATAATTTATTTGTATATATTTATTTCCTGAACCAAGAACTTAATTGAGGCGGATTTGATTAATAATTAATTTAATTAAAGAGAAGAGGCATTGAATAATTAAACGAACGGCTAAATAAATAATCTAGGTAATTTACAAATTTAAATTTATAATTATTATTAAATAAAATTTCGTAAGTTTCTTATAAAATTCTTTTGTAACAATTATTTGATGAAATATATTGTTTATTGTATTTATTTATTAATATAACCTGATATGATAAAAAAAAAAAAACAGTCTCATTTTTTACTTTCTCGTATAGTATAAGAGAAAGTATTGTAATCGTCTGAAAATTCGATCTCGAGATTTTGTACCACCCTGAGTGCGAAAATACCATTTTTCGAATTATGTTGGTGTCGATAATTCGAACACGCTTTGATGTAGTTCAACTAAATTTCATTCCAGCAAAATTAGAGATCTCTATCAACTTTTGGGGTATCTCCGGCAACCGGAAGTGGTAATTTAAAGCCTGGCAATAGTTGATGTAAATGAAATTAATTTCTTATGAGGATCTCCGAAACGTCGGTGTACTTTTTTTAATAAAGATCGGATAATTATATAAATAAGAAATTTGTTTAATTTATTTAGATTAAGGTCTTTCACAATGTTTGTTTTATTTATACTTGTATTAATTTTTTATTCTGTATTTTTTCAAGTAAGTGACAGATTAAAAAAAAATATTCGAATATCATTTTATGGATTCAGGCATCTCCGAAGGAAGTCAACTGAGAAGTCCCTCCTCTTTGTCATATCAGAATTTGAATCGAGTGGAAGTGCATCAAAGAGAATTTTTACTAAATCTGCATCCAAGAGAGAACAACGAATTATTCATCTAATTTTAAATAATAATTTAAAAAAGAAAAAGTTTATACATAAGGTGAAAATTAAGTAAATATAATCATATAATTTAATTTTTTTAACGCACATCTCTGATGATTGTTATGGATGGATAGCAGCCAAGTTGAAATAAAGGGGAAAAGGAAAAAAAATCTTGGTTTTTTTTCTTTCTCCTATCTAGTCTTTTTATTAATTCGTGTTGACGTTTCGGTCACGTCTTTTTCATATTTGAACTCAATTGTATTTTTTTTTTTTGGAATCGGTAAAACTAATGCCGTATAGGATCTTTCTGATCTAGTTGAAGAAGCGGTAGCGATTGATTTGTATCAAAATGGAAAGTGGAGCATTGATGATGGTAGCCTGGGACACCGAAACAGAAAGCGCCCGTCAGTAAAGAACTGTATAAACATAAAACCTGTCCACCGTCCAATTCAAGAGTAGTAATAGAGTGGACGTGCATCCACTACAATTTTTTAAAATAATAAATTTTAATTATATATTTAAATTAGTACGTATTTGGAAGAAAATTCCTTTTGTACATTGACCCTATATTATTAAGAAAGTGTCATAAAAACCTTTTATCTAAATATTAACGCCTTAAGCGGTTATGCCTTATTTATTCATCATGGTCTATTGCAATGCGTATCCAATATATTCGCATCATTAATTTTCTTGGATTTCACAATGGTTAGGTCGAATGTATACATAGCCCTGTAAAAGATATTGAAGTTATGTATTGCATGTACCGACTTGTCTTCTTTATTTTTTAACGGTTCAAAAAATTCAAAATATTTCGGCAAATAATCTTTTTTTTTTCCATGTTCTTAGTAAAGTAGATATTTAGAAATTTTTATAGTTCAGTTTGAATAAATTTTAATATTAGAATAACTCAAATTTTGTCAAATTAAAATCTAAATTTTTGACAAAAGTATATTTATTGCCGGATATTTCGGAGGTTATTTCCATCTCTCCTTTATCAGCGTGTTTATATTTAATAATGCCATATTGGTCATTGAAGGAAAAGAGAAAATTTTATTTTACAATGCAACAATGCCCTCCTCCCTCCTCTCTCATGTGTATGTAATGAAGCCATGGCCCAGTCCATTGATGCAGAGCTGAATTCACGTACCAAAATTCACTGGTTCGCCTCCCATTTATTTTGACTGCCAATTAATTTAAATAAGGACGGAGTCTAAATGGCCTCAGATGCAGAAAAAGACATTAAGCCCTGGATCAGGATTTACAAAAATTTTATGTTATTAATATATTTATAAATATTACGTTTCAATAAGAAATAAATTGTCATTTTTAGATATCAAAAAGAAAATTTCATCCGGCACGAATAAGTACGCTAGCAAGAAAAATACGCGGCCATATTGTAAAATGTATCGAATCACTTAAGGGGTTAATAATACTTACTTTTTTTTTTTATTCAAACCAATATTATTAGTGAATAAAAAAGTATTTGAAAAAAGAGGTGCATAAATAATTAAATAAAATTTCGCCAGTACATTCCTTTTTACTTAAAGGTTGGTGTAGTGGAATTGCATGACTCCCCACTTTATCGATTATTCTCATAGCGAAATGTCATCCAATGACTCAACCGCTTTTTCTTTTTTTTTTTTTACTTTTAAGAAAATGATTAATCCGATAAATTCTGAGGAATCCTACCTAAATTGACTTTTGTTATTGTTAAGGGCATTGTCAGATTTTTTTAGGTGATTAGATGCATGTAGGCAGGGAGGGGGAGAAATGCCAAATAGATTGATTAATAGCATATCTAATGTAAGTTAGATGTCAAGGTAGGAGGCTGCTTCTTGTTCATTTGATGTTTGCTTATTAAGATGGATATTGCCCTCGCCAAATTGACAAGGAGAGCATGCAAATCATTCAGGCCTGGATTAACAGGGGAAGGGCTCTCTCTCTTCTCTCTTTCTCTTAACATTTCAAGTGTAAAATTATCATTTCTTGGAAATCAATATCAGCAGTATTATAGAATGAATAGAAGAGAAGAGCGGGTTTCCAAATATAGAACATAAGATCTCCCATTCTGTTATCGTCGATTTAGGGTTCAAGGTCAGAAGTTGTCAGGGGCTCAGATGAAATTGAATATACATGGTGATTAGTGTGATTATAATTGGTTTACAACGAGTAAGAAACTGAGTTTCTGATCCCAAGAGAGGAATTTAAGAGCTAAATGCTTTTTCACAAGGGTCGTATAAGTAATTTGCTAAAAGAGTAAGTAGCTCCTAAAATCTCTTAACATTCAATTATCTCTTTTAATAATTTAATAATTTTTTTTTTTTTGGTAAAATATAAATAAAACATCCCGTTTATTTTAACAATGCAATTGGGATTTTATCATTTCAAATCATATACGAACCGTTTCCAGTTTTTGTTCCGATTCAGTTTAAAGAAAAATGAGTTTTGTTTGTTCAGTTTAATGAAGACGTGTCTCAAAAGTGAAAAATTTTTCAGTTCTCATTTCGGCAAAAATAACTTTTTTTTTTTTCGGTTCCAGTTCTCGTAACGGTTTTTTCTTCAAACTATTTATTCCTCAGTACTGCGAAAAAAAAATATTTGAAAAGATAAGTTTTAAAAAGACAGCTGAAAATAAAATGAAAATATAAATTTATTTTTCTGGCTGCCTTCCTCTCACATTATATAGTCATCCAGTCCTTCCATCCTTCGTCATTAATATAAACAAATAATATGGAACAAGCGTGTCAAGTTTCGGTGCCAAAACACGAATTGATTTTGGCTGATATATTTCTAATAAAATTTTAACACCATTTCTATATTACAATAGAATATATTTTATTCAAACATATATGTTAACATATTACATCGGGATTAATTTAATGGACTTTTGGACATTATATATTATTATTTAATTATTTACTAGTCATCAACTTGTCGTGGGATGAATAGAGTTAACTTTCAAATTAAGATAAATCGAGCAGGGAAAGGTTATTTTCTATTTGTAACAATTAATATATTAATCGTGGATCCACCAGTGCACGGAGGCCATCCATTAGGACCAGCAGCATCCCGATTCAAGGATTTATCTTATCCAAGGTGTCCCGAAGAAGCGGGCATCGCCCTTTGTCCCATGTCATCGTAAATCTACACCACGAAAGCAAGAGTGGGGGGGTAGACTTTATCAAAGAACGCGGTGGGGGCGTCGCCCAGGAATAAATTCTCGACAGGGAATTTTTTTTTTAAAGCCAACTTATATATATATATAACTTCAAAATGAGTAAATTACAAAAAAAAAAAATTAAATTAAATGATTATGAATTTTGAAATAAAATTTTATATGCTCTTTTCAGATTTTAATCGTTTTTTTTTCGTCTTTAACGGATTATTGAATTAAGAATTTTATTTATATTTGTGTCATTTTCATTTAAGATAAAATAAAAAATTAGAGAGGTTTACAGACAAAGGAAAGGACTCATAGATGGAGCATTCCTCCACTCTAGAGAGTCCTAAGCGCCCTTGTGTCTGGTTGAATGCTCATATTTTAATATAACTTTAATTATATTAATAAAATTATTTTTATATCTCAGGAAGCCCGATATTTATTAGATTTTATGAATAAAGTTAGTCGCAAATATAAAATGTTATTTAATAATTTATTTTTGAGTATTTATAGAAATTCGACAAAGGAAAGTAAAGATTATTTTTTAATTGGGTTTTGAAATAAATAACGTGCTTGTTTAAAAAAAAAAAAGAAAGAAAAAAAAAAAGAAAGTGATTTATTCACATTTTGAGACAACGTTTCGATAAATATTTTTGTCTTCCTCACATCTCTAAGAAGTCAATCAGTTGATAGAAAAAGATTTTTCAAAGTCCTAAGCCGGACGTAAGTCACGTCCTTTCTTAAGACCAAAAAAAAAAGACTCACATTTGAAACGTCGACCAAAAATAAGCATCTTTTAGTTCTGATTTCTTATTTCCTAATCCATTTTATCAAAATCTTCCAAAAAAAAAATTATTTAAAAATTTACTTACACGACATATATAAAAACAAAATTGTTTATAAAAATTATATGAAAAAGACCTAAATCTTGTATTTTTCTGTTCTTTGTACAATAAACTCGAAAAATCAACCTGTTTGTTTTCATTCACATATAAGAGATGGATTTTATTATTTAATTTATATATATATAGAATCCCCAAATCATAATGAAAGAATAAAAAATGCGACGTGTATATATAAATATAAAAATATATTTTTTTTCATTGGGAGAAAACAACTCAAAATCTTTTTCACACATACAAAAGATTGTTAGAATATTTTTCACACCGTGACACCGATTTTTTTAAAATAATTTTTTTGGTCTTGAAGAAGGAGGTGACTTGCGCCTGAAACGTCGACCAGAAATGTGATAGTTTTATTTTTCCTCCGTCTTTTACATCGAATAGTGCTATAAATTATATCTTGAATATATTTTTTTTTTAATAATGTCAAATTTTTTAAATTGAAAAATAATGAATATTCATAAATATATATACCCGAGTAAATATCATTTAATTTTCAAAAGAGGGATCTATAATTGTATTCCATGTCATTCGATTCGTAGTAATAATATTAATCTAGATCAAAGATAAGCCATTCAAATAACTCCAATGGATATTGCTCTCCTGTGTCTATTTAGAAATAATTTCCGAAACATAGCACTCTCTGTTCCTATATTTAAACAATAATTTCGAGCTAACAATTTAAAGGCTTTATTTTCAAATATAATATCCTAGGTGAGGATATTCTTCAGACTTCCTGTTTTTATATTTAAAATTCACTTAACTTTTTTTTTTTAGCGCATTTACTCTTTTACAAGAGAATTACGGAAAATAATTAAATGACAT
>JAAAKE020131170.1:0-14357 GCA_010014785.2 Anisolabis maritima | reverse complement strand
GGATTGCCTGACTTAGAGGAGAATCAATAGGTGATAAAGGAGAGGGAGGGGGATTTAAATTACTATTATAAGTGACATTCAAATAGTTTTTTATATTTTAAACAATCCCTTTGCTTCAAAATTTATTGATTTTTTTAATTGGTACTTGGGGCATTCTTTGGAGGGGATCTTGTCATGAACCGCATTGATTGGCATTTACGCCCTAAAGAATTGTCTGCACGCCGTTCCCATGTTGGTGAAAGATCGCGTCTCAACTGACTAAATTTCATACAAATTTTACTTGACTTTTCTACAAAGAGTTCAGTTCTGATATTTTAATTTCATCAGGGATAATTTGTCCTTGAAAAGTCAGAGTAAGATCAAAGGAGTGGGGCCTTTTGTTCCCTCTATATGGATTTAAAAATTCTTTCTACACCCATGATGTCTTTCTCAGAGCAAGCATAGTTCATTATATCCTCGTCAGAAGAAAGATAGGCTACATCTCTAATTATACCCTGAACTTTGTTATAAATCCAGGAATATAACAATTGAATTAATTTTTTTTGAAGAAACATTGATCTTTTAACAAATTTGTAATTGTCTAATACAATTTTACTTTCACACTATTATATGTAATACTAGGGGAAAAGATTTATGATCATATAAAATTTGACCCACGAATTTTTAACAATATCTTAATGCGCATATATAATATATTTGTATATAGCTTTTATTTTGGCTTATATCTTTGGAACCAATCATCGGAAAAGGATGAAACAAGGATTAACAAATTTATAGACATAGGAGTGGCAAAGAAGCTATGAAAATTTGGAGCGAAGAAAGAGGTAAAAGAGGCCCGAATATCGCGCACCAAGATTTTTACTGGACCAATCTTTTGAAACTCAATGATAATAATTAAAACTTTTGTCTTCAGCCCTTGACCAGGATATTCATTACAATCCGTTGAGTGGGAGGGGATTTATTCTAAAAAAAAAAAAAAAAATTGTGTATCAAATAACACACATATTATATATTGTACCATCATCCAGGGAAACTCGGAAATTTTATTTTATCCTCTTTGACTTTTTTTTAAATACAATTAAATTAAAAATTATATATCAAAACAACATGACATGGAGGCGTGCATACTCGATAAGTCGATAGACGGTCCCATCTTATATTCCCAGAGGATATAAGAGGCAATGGATAAAAAGTACGGGAAGTGTTGCAACTTCGTTGCCTATTTTTAATTCTCTCATGAGCTCCAAAAAAACATGGCGTTTTTTCAATGTGTAGGGAATTTTTTCTAGGTTTAATTTTTGGAAAATTCTCTATATTTATTAATGTTATGTTGTCTTTTAAAGAATTAAGATTACACGTTGGTTTAGGAGATAAGTTAGGAGATCAAAAAGGACCAAATTTGAGAAAACTAAATACCAAAGGTTATCCAGGGGCTTAATTATTATCCCCTGGCTAGATACCAGATTTATATATAAACAATATCTAACCTCAAAATAAAGAAAAAATTTAGCAAATAAAGTTTTCAATAGATGAGAGAGGAGAGCCCGGGCTCTGGTGTTCTAGTACTACAGAGGGCGCCCGGAGGCCGGAGGCCCCCGTGCAGCCACCGCCACCGCCACCATCAGATCAATACAGTCGGGGACGGGAGGCTCACTCAACATCGGCTCGAGGTAAGCCCCAGCACTAGCGAAAATAGTGCACTTACGGTCCTTTTTTCTTTTTAGTTTAATTTGTTATTAAATAATACCTGGTTGTATTTCATCAATCCGGGGCTGGAGACCTTCTCCTCTGCCTCCGACGACCGAAAACCCGAAACGTTTGTCTTTTAAGCTCAGAAGAATCGTCACGTCTATCAGCTGCATCTATAATGACATTAAAAAAGTATTAATATCAAGTGAAACTTTGACACTAACTAACAAATAACGGGATTTAAGAATTTTATTATTTTGTTAATAATTATATTAATTGATCCTACTATTATATATTATTTTATTATCAATACAAAGATTAAATTTTCATTAATTAAATCCCCCCTCTCTGTGGTCGAGAGGTTAAAGATACTGACAATGTCAATATTGATAACCTTAAAAGCCAAGGGATGTGGGTTCGGATCCTAGGCAGTCCCATGAAAATTTATTTAAATCTATTGGATACCAATTGAAATAAATAAATATGCCTGGATAATTTGTATTGTATAATAAATATTGAATTGTTTAAAGTCTAAATGGCCTCAGATACCGAAAAGACTAAAAAAAAAAATAATTATATTCTTTATCTTTGTTTAACAAAATAGCGAGAGAAGATTCCACCTCAAACTTAAAATACCTAATTTGTTTTTAAAAAAATATAATAATTTGAAATACATTTTACTAAGAAAGTCTAGAAATATAAAGGGTAGTCGGAGGAGTTGAAGAACTTAAAATTCACCATCCAAGAGTTTTAAACAATTTGGAGTAGGATGTATATCGAAAGAAATTCCATGTTTCGGTACCACACGATTTAACAGTGAAAAATTAAGACAGAGCTTCTATCTGCGAAACTCTGCTGAAAAGAAATGAATCACTTAAGACAATAAAGTGCGAGAAAGATCGTGTTCAAAGTGAGACCGCATAAACGGTGGCAAATTGCAGGAGGCAATTAAAAGAAAGCCGCCAGAATTGATCAATTGACCACACACATCTTTGACGAATAGGCAAAAATTGAGAGAGCTTTGGAAGAGGTTAGGAAGTTTTGATGCATCCACCATATAGTACAGATCTTGCACAGTTAGACTTAAATTAGTTTCGTTCTCTGTAGAACTTCCTTAATGGATAAAATTAACTTCAAAAGAGGCCTGTGAAAATCACTTGTCGAAATTTTTGATGCAGAAACCATAGAAGTTCTATAATAACTGAATTGTGTTTTGATGAGAAAAATAGCAAAAATTATCGATTAAAATGGTACATATTTGGTTCAATAAAGTTCATTGGAAATAATAGAAAAAAAGTAGTTAGAGTAAAAATCGACAGAAACTTTTTCATCTACCCTTTATATATAAACTTTTAAAAACGAAAAAAAAAAGAGAAAATGTAACGTTTTGGAAATCGATTACGCCCTCTTATTGGACGTTAAAAATTATTCTTATACAAAAGATTATAAATAGCACACATGGATGCTCAGAGAATGTTTAACTTTACTGATCATTCCAAGGTTAGATTGATTAATGCAATCACAAAAAAAATTGTACCTATGTTACCAAAATGTACTTTTTTTGGAATTATGAGTATGTGGGTGTGTGTATGGTAATTTCTTTCATCTACAATAGCTCAAAAAATAATTATTCGTTTAAATTCTGCACACATAATATAAACCTAATATCAAGAACTGAATGATTTTGGTATAACCATAATATTAACTTCTCCCGAGTAAAATTATATATAACTTGTATCTTTGTTAAAAAATTATTGTAATTTGGTCCAGAACATTCCCAATAGACAATCAAATCAACAAAGAAGAGCAAAGAATTTTAAAATTTAATATTAATCAAATTAAATGAATGTGGGATTTATCTGCCGCGAAAGTGGATGGTCCTTGGTTGAGGTCCGGGAGCCTCCAAACATTCATCACGCACTCATTTATCCTAAACCACCGTTTTTAAAATAAACTCCTATTATTGTATTTAATATATAAATTATTTTTTTCTATTAAATTATAAACAAAAAATCTAGAGACTAACCACACATTTAACAATTATTTCTTACCTACTTAGGTAAATAATATGACAATGTCATACGACATTTTTAATAGCAACCCTCTCTTTCTCCTAGTTTTTCTGTGATAGACTTAAAACTCCAAATAGAAGACCCCACTCTATTTTGGGATGGAAAATGATTACCGTATATTCCGGTATATAAGTCGACCTGACGTATAACTCTATGTAGGAATTTTTTGAGTTTATTTGAGTAAATAGAGTGTCCTAACTGCTGCCAAAGGAAAGTACAAGTTTCAATTTTAAAAATACCCATGTCATCTTAGAAAGCAATCAATTATTTATTACTTTTTTAATGCTGAAAAGTTGACCTATACTATGGAATATACGGTTATACATCTTAAAGATTTTCTCATTTATTATATATACAGTCAATTTAATTAAATCGTAGAACAGATAGATAGTGGCTGTGTCGATCATGTGAAAAAGAGCAAAGGGCAGAAGCAGCCATAAACAAAAGACTCTGAATGCTATCTATTAATCCGGTCTGTTTAAGTTTAATTCTCCTCTTCTCAAACCTGCTCCCGTTCATCGTCTAAAGGGCAGACGGCAGATTTTGTCAACAGTTGGAAGATGGCATTGCAAATGATTTTTAAAATTTAATTTTTGAAAATTTATTAAAGATATTTTCTTCTTTTTGTTTGTTTTGTTATTTCGAATTCTTATTTTGATTTTCTTCCTGGATTATTGACCAAATCCTATAGAGGCGCTAAATTCATGGAATCGCTCAAATTGTAGCTAGTTTCAGTTTGGAATGCAGGTTTCCTGTACCCTGAGAGGCTTCCCCCATTCGCTGTCACTGTATGATCCGAGTAATCATTTTCTTATGTTAGGAATTATGATTGTGGCGAATGTATGATTAATAATCTCCCAGAAGGAGTCTTTACTCGTCGTTGTGGGAGGGCAAGCGATCTTATCTGTTGAAACGAACTGCGTTTTTTGATGATTAAACATCTACCAAAAACCAGACTTTATCAGACCAATTTGATATTCTTAGTCAAATTTAAGATAGAAAATATCAGACCATTCCTGATATTAGCACACAGCCCTTGGACAGTTACACCCCTTTATGAATATTTTCAGACAATTTCTGAAAAGTATTTTCGAAACCAATTCATTCGACGATTCAGGAAATCAGCACTTGAACACGTGCTGTTTTAAATCTCCAATAACAAGCACCAATTGTTTGCATTCGGCTCCTTTGAGTATTTCTTACCACCATTTCTGCCCAGATCATCTTTTTCTGACTTGAAGATATAATATTTATGGTTAACCATTTTTATTTCATTATTTCATTATTTTATTATATCTGAATTTACGAGTTTTATGCAAAATTACAAATTATGATCTCATTATTTTAAAATAAATTAGATTTTATTAGGATTTAGACTCAATTAAATTATATTTGGGCGGCACAGCCCTTTTTATTTTTATTTTATTTATTTCCATAATTTTAAACGAGTTGAAACTTGTTCCTTGTTCACAGATGAGCATTGATTGATACAAATTATAATCTTACAAAATTAAATGATTAAAAATATATGCAAGCGGGTGATCTTGTAAACTAGAAATTTAGCTTTTAATTAAATAAAATTAAGTTTCTCATTTTTAAATATGTTTGATTTTAAAAAAAAGTTAATTTTCATTCAACATATTTTTGGCTTCATTTTTATAATTTTATAATTTAACTTTTCATTTTTTATATTAAATTTTAATTTTAGATTTTAATAAATTTTATATAATTTCGTTTGAAAAAGCTGGTTTTATTTAGTTTTTGCAGTTTCAACTTATTATTTCTTGTCCCATATAGATAAACACTGTTTGTTAAGTTTTTAAGGAAAATCAATAATATTGGAATTCGTTAAAATCTCTAAGAGTTTTAAGCGTGATCATTAAATTAAATTTAAAATTTATTCAAAAAAAAAAAAAAAATTCTTGCCACAAATATCTTTGAATTCTTGTAAAAAGATTGGGATACCACGTGGTCTTATGAATCCTCCTTTAAAACTCAAAACTTTTATTTGCAAAATTTCAATCATTAACCCCTTAAATTGAGCAAGTCTCAATTCCTTTGAACTTTACTTTTTAACTTTTACTCGGTGCATTTATTTATACTCCATCATCTATATAACATATATTATAAATAAGTGACTTCAAATAAATAAATAAAAGATCTAAATGTTTTATATTTAAATTTGGAAAATAAAAAGAACAAATATTAATAGAACAATCAGTTTGGGGACCCTACAAAATTTTATAGAATAGAAAAAAGAAAATATTTTATTTATTAATATATTAAACTCAGAAGAGTAACGATCAAATCTATTATTGTATGCCCGTTTGAAAATGTACATATTGAATTGTTATCAAATCAAATACATATGTATATACAAAATAAAATCCAATACTAACTCTGAGCAACTATATCAATATTAATAGTAAGAAAAACAAATTGCTAATATAATATTATTGCATATATGCCATAAAAATATATATGTTATATAGAAAAGACTGATGATGGAGCATAAATAAATGCTCTGAAACATCTTCGGGATGTTCGAGATGGGCAGCATTCAGTCTTTTGTTTACGGCCGCCTCTGCCCTTCTTCCCAATTAATTAAAATTGTTAGAGAGAAAAATGAGAAAATCACAAAAAACCTAAAAAAGTACAAGAATAAAGTGGGCCGATAACGATTATCACATTTCAAAGAGCATCTAAAAAATAATTGATATATAAATTTTAATCTAAAACATTAGAGCCAATTTTGAGAAAATCGAAAAAAACTAAAAATGAACTTTAATAAAGTACTAGTATCTTTGCCCGATTTTATTTTTCGTTGTTGAGATATTTTGTTCGCAGACAGACCGATATTTTCCGAGATCATTTTTTTAGATTCAGAGGACCTTAAAACGTATATTTCCCGACAGAGAATCTTAGGATCGAAATACTTTATTCTATATATTGTTGCATATATAGATGTGAAAAAGTAAAACTATTTTTGATTTATTTATTAATTAAGAATCTCTCACTATTATTTGCTAGTAAATGGTCGACAAATTGACTGTTCATGTTGGTCCGATTGTTAAAAAATATTACCTTCAATGGATTGATGTTTATTAAAAATTAGTGAAATTTAGGTTTATTATATATATGTAAAATTTCAAAACAATCTAAAGAGAAAGGAAAGGAGCCTTTGACAAATTGCTGGGAACGCCTGGTCTTTAGATAAAACGCTATGATGATGGACAAATTGGGACGAATGATGGTTAGGCGTAAGGAAATTTCTCCCTCGTTCAGAGCGAGACAAAGATCGCAGAGATGGAAGGAAATTGCCCTTAACTCGATCATAAGGACATTAGTGAATTCTCAAAGAATAAGAATACAGCTAAGCCGCACACTGAGACGGGAAGTGTCGCATCACAAAAATCCGCTGCTATGAATTCCAAAGGGCTACGCAACTGAGACGGGTTTTTTCAAAAATCCACTACACCTGTCTCTTGGATTAAAGCCAAAAGAGTAACTTCCAAGGGACAGGGTTAGCTTTCATTCCTGAGAGAAATTTATTTAAAATAATTTCCTAACAATTTAAATTAATATAAATTTGTATCGTTAATTAACTTATATATTGTGCCTGCCTTTGTGGCCTCTTATACCAAAAGACAAAAAAATGGGAGTAATGAGGTAAATAAGAGAAATAATTAAAAGATAGAATTTTGATTGGTCTACGTCATCACGATTGATTAAACCTTAACGTACTACTATTTATTTCTTTTAAAATATTGAAGAAATTACAATTCACCGTTACCCAGTCATATTCATTTAAATTGGAGCTTCGAAAGTTTTTACTCTCTCCTATATCTACTATTATTAAACGAGCTAATCTTGTATATATCTATATATGTATGTTTGTATGTAAATTTTTCTCGAAAACGGCTTTAACGATTTTGATGAAATTTGGAATATTTACTAATTCGGGAGGGCGGAATTGATTATCCTAGATCTTATCTGTGGGAAAATGTATTTAGGGTGTTTCTGTTTGGTTGAGCCTATTTTTAACGAATGATGTTAGCTTTAGGTTTTAACAGCTCTCAGTGCTCAGACTTCAGGTAGTATGAAATATATATTAAAGTCAGAAAGTAATGTGTGTGTGTATTTTAACAAAATATCTCAAAAAATAGAAATCTGTGACTAAACGCACATACAACTTTCTCTTACCTAAGGTAAGGAAAGCTGAGTGATGTGGTGTCACACCAGATTTTATTATGATGTACTTTGTTAAGTTTTTTCGATTTTCTCAAAATGTGCTCTATAATTTTGATTGAAATTCATAAAACAATTATTTTTTAGATGATCTTTGAAATGTATTAACTCTTATCCCCTCTCCCACCCCCCAATTGTTTGGGGCCCACTTTACTGATGTATTCTTGTTAGTTTTTTTTTTATTTTTTCTTAATCTAACTCTGACTAACGATATTGATTAAATTAGTGTGCATTGATGAGGCCTGACGGAAAAAATCTAGTGTGACACCTCATCATTCAACTTTCCTTACTTTAGGAAATAAAAAGTTGTATGATGTGCGTTTAGTCACAGCATATTTTGCGAGACCAATTTTTTTGGACTCAGGGAAGCTGAAACCATATATTTCCGTTAAAATCTCAACACTGGATTTTTTGCGGTTCCAATATTTTTCCTCTGTTATATATTACATAAACAGGTAAGAAAAAGTAAAAATTTATCTGAGCCCCCTTTCCCCTCCCCCTAAATTCAGATGAGCTCTCGCCCCCTCCCTCCATGCAAAAATCCTGGCATTTCTACTGGTTTTTACTAATTTCCAAGATTACATTGGACTTGGTCTATTAAAGTTAATTTACTTGACATATTTTCATTTTATTTAAATCAAGTCCAATCGAAAGTATTTTTTATTCAAATAAAAGTGTTGAAAGGGAAACAAAATACAGATAATAAAATTTTCAAATGTTAAAATCCCAGGATTCAAAATTTAAAACTACAAGATAATTCTGATATGACGTTATAATTTATATACACAGAATGGATTATGAGAAAATATCGTATCGATCGTTCAACTGTTTCTCGGAGGCTACCTATCCGAGGTTCAGCAGCGTTCACCCTTGCTTAACAGCGACGTTCCCGGTGACTGTTCCTCTTTGCCTGAGCCAGGGCCGCGTCCATTATTATAATGATCTGTCGGCAGACAAGTTTTTATTTGTGACTCAGTATACCAATGAAATTTTAAGTCAAGTACTACGATTCAGCCGTACTTAAATGTATTCTATCTTGGAAATATTTTTAGTCTTGGCTAAAGATGGCCGAACTATGCAGTGAGATTGTCTTATGGTGTGAAAAATTTATTGATTTTCTTTCTTAGTTAATTATAGAACTATAAAATAAATATTCACCTGGTGAGAATGACGTCCATTGGGTGCCACATGTCGCCATGATTGAGAAACACTCCCGCCTTTTCTCGGGGTCTCAAATGGCTCCTCTCTTGATGGAAACGTTTCGAATCGCGTTCTCCAACGTACCGACCAGAGGTCGTCGTTCTGAAACAGTAACGGTTGGAAAAGGAAAAAAAAATAAAATTCCACTTTTGATGTCGAAATGTTTTACTGCGGTTTTTGCTTTGTTGTAATTTCTTTCATTCTCCAAAAATGTAGTTTTTGGAATCTTTTCAAATTTTTTACACATAAACTATACGTAAATGACTAGGGATTATTGGATGTGCAATATTTCATTTTTCTTAGGTTACAGATATTATCTATTATATATTTTAAATCTGCGCTTTTATCTGAGTAAAATGATATGTCCCACTTGTATTAAAATTTGTCTATTTTAGTTAAATAAATTCATTTTTGCTTGTGGAGCGTCGCTCGTCGTTTTTTTAAGCAAAGATAAAGAATATAATTAATTTTAATAATTTAAATAAATGTGGGATTTAATTCACATATTTAATTTTAAAAAAATTTTATTTGCGTTCTTAAATTTTGTAACTGAATGGCAAAGCTGGTTAAATTCGGTTTAGCCGATCCTCTTACATAATTTAATTTCTTAAATCCAATCATATGCTAATTGATTTGGAGAGTGAATTAAATAATAATAATTTATGAGGAAGTGGCTATAGATATATGAATATTATTTTTTTAAGGAAGCAAAGCGACTTACGTCAGAGAGACTTTAGATATTCATCAAGTTTTAGCTGTTAGCGCTTGAGGGATTTCTCAATTGGTGCGAGCTCTCAGCCGTAGAGCCTCCAGTGGCTGTCTTTTGCCAACTCCTTCATGTTTTATATTTAATAAACAAAATATAAAATAAAAATTATCTTAATGAATATATAATAATAATTTACTCTGTGTGGGCCTATTTTTCCCACCCCCTTAGGGGTAGAGTTTTGATACTTAGCAGGAATATTTTCCCTAGTGGGGCATTTATTCTATTAAAATTTCGGATTAACGATGTAAGAGATATTTTTGACTTTCCTATACAAATTATACACAGAATTGTTTAAATTTATTTGTTTGGCAAATAGCGTCCTTTTTCCAGCCGTTCTATTCCCGCGCCCTTTACTCCACTTCGGGGGGGAACATTCAAGCCTGAGCCCTCGCTTAGTGGCCTTGTTGTTTTTGTTTGAAATTTATATTTGTAGACTAACTTGAAAATATAAAATTTAAAAAATTTTAATTTTTGTAAAATACAAAATAATGTAAATGAATATAAATTATATTTGAAGTTATTAATTTTGTTAAGTTTATATATATAATTTTTGAATAATGTAATAATGGATGCGTATAGCCTCGAGATGATTAGTCGAGAGAATAAAGCAGTTAAGCTTATAATCCTGAGTACTCGAGTTCATGGCCTCATCCAACTTTAGTGATGCCTCCTCCTGGGGAAGAAAACAGGAATCCACCCCAGTAAGATCCGATGAAAGTTACGTTCTAGAGAAACTCAAGGTGTCACCCCCTGACACGAATGACTGAGAGAGAATAGAAACCGACACAAAAGGCTTTTTCACCTTTTGATTCTGATGTGATTGAATGATGATTATATGAAGAGAATTTAATATAAGGTCTCTTAGAGAGTTTTTGTTATTATAGAAAGGAAGGGCTTGGAATTAAAGCCCTTGAGGAATATAGGTTTTGAGCAGTGAAGTATTTTTTAACTCTGCCGACCAACCGAAGGTAACAAAGGTAAAGTTATGTAATTGCAATAAAAAAAATCGAAATTGAAGTGGAGGTCGCCTGAGTCCATTTAAGTAATTTTTGGCATTATGTCTGGCTGTGGTAATTTTTTTCGTCCACGATAATTAAAAAAATAATTAGATTTTGCACAGATAACATAGACTCATTGCTAGAGGGACCCAGCCAGCGTTTCCCGCCTTTATTCCAACTTGGCTGCCATCCATCCAAAAACAACTATTTATTCTATAGTTTTTTTTTTTTTTTTTTTACTTTTTCTTCTCACAAGTAAAATAATGTACGATCGACATAAATAATATATAATATGTAACACTAAATTTGTTTTAAAAAAATATTTTGGTTTGCTCTTAGAGCATCACTAATTATCATTTTTTTCTTAAGTCTCTTCGGTATCTGAGGCCATATAGACTATTAAACGATACGGTATATATTAGTTATGATACGTATTTTCCTGTGTCATATAAGGGAAAATCAAATCAATCAAGAATATAATTAATAAAAATTTAATTGTAATCATAAACATAATAAATGTGAGGTTTATATAATTTAATTTAATTAAATATCTTTTGACTTTAATAATCATCTCTCCTAAATCCTCATTATTTGTTAACTTTTTGCCTCAAATATAAGAGGTGCGGAGGACTGGCTGACCAGGGGTTCTTAACTTTTTTGTACCACTCCCCTTACCTTAAATTACAAGAGGTCATTTTTTTTAATAGACTTGTGTGTCATTCTAAACGACTCATGTGTTTTCCTTATATATTTAAGCAAGAGAAAAAAAAATTAATAACTCATCTCATCAGCTCTGATCAGCAGGGGCGGCGCGAATCGGTAACAAAAGTAAGCGTCGAATGTTAAAAATTATGAGGAAAAATAAATCAAAAATTAAAACATCAACACATTTTTCATATACAACATAAAAAGATTTTTATGTGCATTTGTACTTTGCATATATAATCTAATAAAAATACAATTCGTAGCCTGGCATATAATAGTAAGTTTATTTCCTTTATTTCAGAATACTATGAGGAATATGCAGACATATGCAAATTTAAATAATAATGTTAAATAATTTTTTTTAATGTCAGTCATAATGTCGAAAGGGCGCATATCTTAGAGATGTACATAGGGTCACCGAAGAAGTTAGCAATGCCAGTGCTGACCAGGTAAAAATGTTTAAAAAATTATGATTATTTTTGCATTTTTTTAATAAATATTTATCGATATCGACTGATAGGGTTTTGTTTGAAATAGTTGGTGAGTTTCAAACAACGACTGTGAAACCCAGTCAACTTGGTTTAATATAAAACAATTTTGCGCTCCCTGGACTCGAACCAGGATTTTCCGCTTTCGCGGCGGACCTGCTACCCTTAAGGCCCACGACCCATCACGCACATCTCGCGCTCGCTAATATATGAGTGAAATTATAATTTCACTAAATATTTATTTATTTATTTCTGATAATGAATATATTGAATATTGAATTGATTTTTTCTCATCTTCCAAGTGGTCCATGGGATCCAGGTTAAGAACCCCTGCTCTAGGCAAATGGTCTGGAGAGAGCAGAGTCGTCTCTCACTGACTCGATGCATGGACCGCCGCTAATTGAAGTCCTTACAAGTGTAAAATGTAAATTTTCTCTTAATTTAATTAAAGAATAAATGAAACCTGTTAAGTTAAGGATTTGTATCTCATAAGTGACAATCTGACAATTGCTTATATCTAAGTGTAAAAATCTCCAAGATTCCAGGTCAAGCAATGTTTCCGCCCCACCCCACCCCTTTCTTTTATAAATTAATTCTAATTAGAGATTACCCATGTCTGGGGGTGTAGCTAGGATTGAGGGTTTGGAAATTCAACTTTTAACTTTTGAGTCAGAAGTATAATTAAGGGGGGTGAAGCAGTGGGCCTAGCGCGGCAAATTTTGGCTTACAGCCCCAAAAAAAATCGACAAACTCTAGCTACCCCTCTGCACGTTAAACATGAAGTAATAAAGTAAACCAAAGAAATATTTCAATTATTTATTAGAAGCTCTTTGAAATGTATTAAACCTTAACCTCCCCCCTCCCTCCAAATTGTTTGAGCCTCACTTTATATTTTAATCGTTCGATTAAAGAAATAGAATTTTGAAACTGAGAAAATGAAGCCAGGGTTGGAAAACATAAAGAAAGAATCAGAGTGTCAAAAAAAAGCTAAGAGAAAATTTTAAGATAGCTATCCTTTTGAAAAAAATTTGGAGTGCAGAGAGGAAAAATAAAAAAATCATTTTGGCGTCTTCCTCAGGAGCTGAGTTCACAAAATACTTTATTAAATTTACAATAGACAATAGAACAAGACCCAGTACTACATACAAACACATAATTCTAAAAATACTTAAATAGACCCATCGTTTTGGTAGCATTAGTTCAAATTTGATTTTTTTTTTGCGATTAGATTAACTTTACCTGCTACAAATAATCAGCAAAAATTTCTTATGGGAATTATAAATAAAAATATCAAGTTCTTTTGGTCCAAAGGCAGGCTGGTCAGCTGGTAATCAACATGTCTTTTTTTTTAAAAAAAAAAAGAATATAATCGAAATAATATATTTAAGACGACATCGCTCTAAAAGGAAAAGGAATACGTTGGATGCATAGCCTACCTTGTCACACTTCATGGCAATCTCACGTCGAACTCATCCATGGCAGGCAGACAACCAACGGATGAAGGAAGCCAACTAACAACACAAACCAAGCAAGCACGAGTACAGCCAGCTAACCAATTAATTAAACCAAGCATTCTTCTCCTTTTGGCTCTTCGCTGACGCCATCTATTCAAAAAATACATTAACAATTTACTTCATATGCCAAAAAATGAACAAGTTAAAAAATCCAATTATCTAGGAGTGGAAATATCCAAGGTGCAATTCCACGCCATAAAAGCACCACAGATATTTATTTGGCTTTCTATGTAACTTAGTATGCAAGAATAAGTATATGTCAGATCAAAACTCGCATCTATAAAACTAATATAAAGCCAATTCTTATTATGTATGGTGCTGAAAAAGTCACTGAAGAGTCAACTCAACAATAGAGTGCAAGTTATAAGAGCTATACACGGGAAAACTCTCACTCTAAAATCCGTTGTGACAACAAAGCGGGATCAAAGTCATCGTAACCTGAATAAGTGTACGCAGCGGAGAATGGTGAAACGATGGATGAAGATCGCTGCAAAAATAGAAAAAAAACAATTGTCCTGAAGGATGTCGGAACCGGGGAAGATCAAAGAACCGATGGCAACAAACCTCGCCCCGCTATTCCTTGAAGAGGCTCTAAGCCAGTGATTCTCAACCTTTTTTTTGTTACGGCACACTTTTAACGATTTCAAAATTTGGCGGCACACAAAGAAAAAGAT
>JAAAKE020131148.1:0-14362 GCA_010014785.2 Anisolabis maritima | reverse complement strand
ATCCGAGATTCAGCAGTGCTTAGCCTTACTTATTGACACTGATCTCAGTGGCTGTGCCTCTTCTCTCCGGCCAGGCCAGCCGGCCTAATTATTATAAGTTAAATAATATAATAGTTAGTTTATTTGTTTATCTATTTTAAATTCATAAACGAACAATTATCTTTTTTGATTGTTGTTAAGATACCATATTTACACGCTGGTACTGGCGCTTAAAAAACCAGTTGTGGGCGCTAGGTTGGCCACCCCTGATCTAAAGGCGGCGCTGGAATTAATTTAAATTTATGCGAAAATCCCGATGGTTTTTTATACATTTTTTTTTTTTTTTTGTTAAAAATATTTTTTTCTTTTCATAAATAAAAAAAATATGATAGGACAAACACATCACATAACTTTGTCTCTTTACCCATCAATGCGAGGGTCTATTATAGGCTTATCAGGGTTTTTTTTTGACTCAATAAATAATTAATTAAAATGAAGCATCAAGTACTGGTATTTTCAGACTTAGGGAGGTCCAAAATGTCAAGAACAATCAAAATCTCGAGATCATATTTTTAGACGATTTCACTACTTTCTTTATACTACGTATACGAGAAAATAAAAAGGACACAAAAAATGTCATCTTAAGTATAAAAACGACAACAAAGTTGTCTAAAAAAAAGTAACTGTCCTTTGACAACCCATATATTAATAAAAGGTCGCTTTCTTAAGGAATTTAGTGGCGCTATTCATCTTGGTCTTTGATGTTTAAATCAGGAGCTAGGGCTTTAAAATTTAAAATGCAGTTCTACTTATGCACTTGGTTTCTTTGTGAGCTCATTGTGGATTTTATTCCATTGGAATTGTCAGGGGCACATGATCATATGGGTCAACTGTCTTTAAACCCCCAGGAAGTCATTTTTTCAAAAACATGAAAATATATTTTATAATAGAAAATTATTAAACCCAAAATTAAATTTTAAAAAAGAAAATAGTGGATTACATAAAATAATTGAAAAATGAATATTGGAATTTAGGCTTTATATTTGATATCATTATTAAATATTCTTTTTGTAGTGAATTTGGATTAAATCAACGAACCGAGTTCAGCAGCTTTTTCAGGTATAATTCAGATCAGAAGTCTTACTTCTAGATATCTATAATACAATCTGAACTGTTTATATCTTTAAGCCATTTATATTTTTTTATTGTTTATTATTTTACATAGTCGGGCCGTTTTTGGAATTTTAAAAAATCTTATCCATTGTCTTGAAGAAGGGCACGAAACTTGGGCAAATGAAGAAGAAAAAAAATTAAATTTTCTTCTGTATTCCCTGTTCTATCAGATGTTTCCCCCACCACCACGAGGACGCTCCCATCCAATCACGCCCCCACTAATGGAGCCCCGCCTCATCTCACCTGTATTCTTAAATTTTCCCTTTTCCATTTGGATTCTCATTATTATCACTCTTGAACATTTCAAATTCATTTCGAAGTTTCATCCAGTCAAGTCCATAACGTGACTATCAAATTTGTAATAGACACTCTTCATTGAAAGAGATTGTTTATCAGTGGAATGAAGATAATAGAGCTGTATGCGAGTAATTTCTCTTGGTTTCTTACAATAAACACACGGTTTAATTAGAGGGCCGCCTTTTGGTGCAGACAAAGGACCCAAGTGCTCCGGGACAATGGCTTCGGCATTCCTTCCTTGATTCCCATCTCGGGACATAAAAGCGGTTCCTCAGCGCCTCTGCGACTGGTCATCGTCGATCCCCTCCGAGGAGAATATCAACATCAAAACAGTTTTATTATACGGGAAACTAATTCGATATTTATGATCCCGTCGAATGACTTCCGTAATGGCGGATGGCCAAAGGAGGCGGCGGCGGCGGCACTTCGTCTCGACGGGTCTTTTTTTTGGGCACCAAAACCATCCGATGAATAATAGATATCGAATTTTGAATTGTTTTTCTTGCCACTTAACGATTTCCGGATTCAATTATCGGTAGTTTTTTTTTTTTTTTTTAAGTTAAAAAAAATATTTTTTCAACACTCTACTAAAAATATATATATTAATCATTGTTATATAATTTGTCTTCATTATAATTGATTAGAGAAGTGTTTCTCAACCTGTGGGGTGCGCACCCCTCCCTAAAGGGGCTCAGAATAACAAAGAGCGGGGCGCGAGATATGAAAGAAAAAGACAAGTAATTCGAAAGAAAAAAAACCAACACGCACTGAAGATGTACGTCATGTACATACTGCACAGTTAAAAAAAATTAAAGAATCATGTATAATCATTGTTGAGCAAAAAAAAAGGTCAAATATATAATTGTGGTAGGTAATGATGAAGGTGCTTATCAACTACCTTTAGAGAAAGTGTGTTGGTGAGCTAGTCATTTGGATTATCTACCTTCTTGAAACCAAACACCAAGGCTTGGAATATTAGCTATCCTCTATAATAAAGGCTTAGTGGAAATCGAATATCCGTTGGTTGCACCTTTTTTCTTGATGACATTTATGGGTTCTCAAATCAATCGGGTTTTGTAAGGTTTTGAAATTTATTTTTCTCCCCCCTCCCGCCTCTCTCGTGTTAAAGATGTAGACATTCTCAATATTGATAACCTTAAAAGCCAAGGGTTGTGGGTTCGGATCCCAGGCAGTCCGATGATTTATTTAAATCATCATGGTTACCAATTAATGTAAATAAATATGCCTCGATCATTGTATCGTTAATAAATATGTTGTCTATCATTAAAAAGGTAACAAAGAATAAAAAAAAAAGAAACAATACTTGAATTAAAATAAATATACGGGTGAGAAATAAAGAATTAAAACCAATTTCTTTTCTAAGCATTATGATGCTTCAGCATGTTTTATGAACTTTCATCGTTGCCCAACTCACATTTTCAAGATATTGATTTCTTTATCTATTTGCAAATTTATTGATGTCAGACAAAGACTTGTTTAATTTGTTAATTTATGTTATATTGTATCCATCTAGAATTTCAAAATTATAATAATTTAAAAAAAATTAATATCTGACTTCTAACTAACTACTTATTATTATTTTCAATTTTTATGGAATCATTTAAATAAAATTTTATTATTCATTCAAAAAATAAAATAGCTATTAAATTAGGTAGTTTTTATAAATCATTGTTAAGATAATTCATCCAAGGAAAAAATTATACTAATTAAATTTTATTGTTTAAAATTGAATATTTTAAAAGATAGACAAAAAAAAATTATTTGCAATTAATAAAATTTATTTTAAAGAGAAAATATTTTTTTTTTCAACTGAAATATAAATATTGCCTCTTTACAAAAATAAAATTATCAATATATTTAAATTTCTTCTGAACTTGTGCTTTTACTAAATGTGAAATACCTCCAAATCAAATATTTTGATGATTAGCATGATGTATGTAGGCTTAAAGTACTTAGAATTTTCGGAATATCGAATTCACTTGATTTGGTTAATTAGTTTAGGATTTTTCCAAAAGATTTTATTTTAAAACATTTGTGGTTTGAAAAAATTGTAAATAAATAAATAAATAAATAAATTTATATTTTAAGACTAATTTTAGAAGCAAAAATTTTAAAGCCCCCTGGCGAAGGCATTTATTTTAAATTTCTAAAAATGAGGGTGTTGCAATAATCGGAAGCGAAATATTTTTATCTTTTAAATCCCCCCCTCACACCGTGAGGGGTTAAAGACATTGACAATGTTCAAAGACAAGTGCTGAAGGTTCGAAACCCAGGCAGTTCCATGAAAATTTATTTATATTAATTGGTATTCAATTAATATAAATAAATATGCTCCTATTACATTTATCGTAAATAATATATATTCTATATCGTTTAAAGTTTATATTGCCTCGATCCCGAAAAGACTAAAAAAAATCCTTCCTTTGACTTTTGAGAACGTCAGTCTCTGGGTGTGTGTGTGTGTGTGTGTTAGATGATTCTATTCCATTCCGTTTAAAAAATTGTATAAAATTTTCATTAATTAAAAAAATTCAGATCTGCAGCCAATTTTATTTTGTCCCTTTTTTAAGAATCTCTCAGAATGGGTGGCCGAAAGGTTATTTTTTATTTTAATTAATTAGATAGATATTTTATAGTTGCAACAACTATGGAATTCAATTCTTTTTCAGAAGCTGAGGCCACATACTCCAACCATATTAATTTAAATTAATTGGTTGCCAATATAATTTAAATAAATTTAATCGCCCAGGACGGGAAGCGAACCATTGACCCGTAAGTCATGAGCAAGAGCTCTACTTCAAGGGCCAGAGGCCAAACATCTATGGAGGCTTTAGTTATAAAGTTTTTTTAGTCCTGCGTCATCTGAAACCAAAGCTAATTTTATTTTAATAGAAAATTAACCGTTATTTATATGAATTTTTGAGTAGAGGCACTGTCAACATCTCTTACCATTACACGGGGCGGATTTAATTTGTAAACAATTTTTTGCCACCTTCTAAGGCGATTATCATATAATATAAAATTTAATTGATTAAATTAGTCGGTGTTTGTTATTTAACATTAAAAGATTGAACCTTCAAAGATTCACTTGAATATAATTATAAATAATAAACTAACAAAGTTATAAAAGGCATCCAATTAATGATAAAATTTTCTATTCAAATCCAGTTTTATCACTGATTGCCAAGTGACCTTAAAATTTGGCTTGGGAGCTGAGCTCTCCGGGCATTGCTCAGCAGCCAGGCTATTACACCTCAATAAATTTCAAGCAATCTTGCCCCGAAGGGAAAAGCTCCACTTGCCCTTCCCGAACTCATTTCTCATAAAAAAATATTGCATACCAATTAGTTAAAAAAAAGAAGCCTTTTTTTTTTAAAGAAGATAATGGAAAAAAAAAAGAAATTACTTTTTTAATTAACTCACTTTATTTCACATAAACAATTATTATTCGCATTAAATTTTTTCAAATACTAAATTACCTCTACTAACATAAAATATAGAAAATTTAAAACGTTAATTTTTGAAGATAAAAGGAAATTTTTTTACCTTATTAGGTTTACTTTAATTTATAAAATTATAGAAATTAGGGAATATAAATCTTTGAATTTTCTAAGCTTTTAATTTATTTAATAATCTACAAGATACTTAAAAAATATCTTCAATTATTAGCGTATCTTGATATTATAAAAGGAACATGGATGAGAAATTGATTTGAAAAATTTTTTATACGGTGAAATTTTTTATTTTTATTTTTACAATAATAACTCTTATTTATTTTAAAAAAATTAGCGCGGTTCCTTAGAGCTGAGATCTCGCCTCACGTACTAAAGTTAAGTGGTTTGTTTCCCGTCCTGAGCGACAAAAATTTATTTATATTTAATATATTGGCTACCAATTAATATAAATAAATAAGGACGGAGTCTAAATCGCCTCAGATGTCAAAAAAAGACTTAATATTGTTTATATTTGTACGAAGTATTTCCATGCGCAGTCAGAATTTTCTGAGGGGTTTCCAAAATGGACGGTAGATTATATTGCAAATAAGAGGTGTATCCGACAGGTAGATCGCAAATCAATTTGTGGACAATCGAGGAACAAAAACTTATTCACAATATTTGATTTTTATTCTGAAATCCTCTCGTTTTTTTTTTTCTCTATTTATTTAGCTGTTGACTCTCCACCATCCCGTCATACAAATGGAATAAAATAAATTTTACAATAAACACAACACATAAAAATACATCTTATCAACTTCAACAAAATAAATAAATAAATTGATAAAATTAATATAAAAATAAAAATATAAGAATCACACTTGGAGCATACACACTAAAAATATATATTTATATACAGATTTGTTTGTTGTTGATGTTTTTTATTTGTTTAATAAATAATATTTTTGGGAATAAATATTATTTGTTTTCCTGCCATCTTTACTTTGCACCAGAAATCAATTTTTGAAGGGTTTCTGATATCTTAATAATCCAACAGGTAGATTTCCCTCACTCTTTTTAGTAGGCGATTAGATCTCTAGAACAAACAAATTGGACACCCCTGGCCTATAATAAATTTATTTTAATAAAAAAATTTAAAAACAGAAAAATAAAATTTAATAAATATTATAATAAGCCATTTAGCCTATTCTAATATAATTTATATTTTCTAAAAAACATTTTAAAAATTACAGCTTCGCCCCCCCCCCCTTCTCTACGCCAGTTGTTATTAAAAGAAAGATTCTTTGTAAATAATCCCTTTGTTTTCTTTCTACATCTCATATAAAAAAAAAAAAAAAAAATATAATGGCGAAAGGCACTTTAATATGGAAATTAAATTATTTATTTTTGTCCCAAATAAAGCTTTAACTCTCCTCTGATAATTTGATTGAATGCCTTATCTTTGTGGTTAAAACATTTACTAGGATATAATAAACGAAAATACTTTTATAAACGTCAAAAGCCCATTTACCAAATTAATAATTATAATCCTTTTATATTTATGATTCATTCCTGTTGAATAGTAATATAGAATTAATATGATAAGATAAATATCAATCTTTTATCTTTGGATTTAAACTTTATGAATTGAGTTGAAAGTTTCGGGATTACTTTTTATTGTTAAAACTGTTTCAAACGCAGGTATTGCCTCTTTGCTTTTGCTTGATTAATTTAAACTGTAACTTCTACTAAAGTCTTGTATAACTAAACTAACATGTTCACAATTCAAATATTAAACACTTAAAATGAAATTTTATATTTTCAAGAATTAATAAGTTTCTGGAAGTGAAGTAAAAGTGAATGATAAAAAAAAAAAGAGTAGGAATTTAACCTATTTAATATTATTACTTTCCTGCACTATTATATATAATAGGTAAAAGTACGATCACAAAAAAGTAACCCGCCACTCCCCAATTTTTAAAAATATCTAAGTTTCGTGTAAGACCCCAAAAATGTAAAAAATTCTTAATGAGCATAGCTTTTATTTGGGCTTATATCTATGGAACCACTCATCAGAAAAGGGTGAAACTTCACAAGTTTATAGCCCTAGGAGTGCCTAAGAAACTTTTGAAATTTGAAGCGAATCGGTTCCCAGGAGGCGGTTAAAAAGGCTCACTAATATTTATCGCGCACCGCATCCTCGAAGCCAATATGTAATAATAATTAAGAAGTTTGTCTAGAGTCCTGGACCAATTTCACTAAATTTAGTTTTGACTTGACAAGACTAGGTCAATATAAAAACAATCAGGTTGATGAGATTTTTTAAAAATTGGACAACAAAGATTTAACACTTTCCCATTCTTTTTCTAACCATATCCTCTGGGAATATAAGATGGTGGCTATCGAGTATGCAAGTCATGGCCTGTTGATTTATAGGTTATGATGTTTTAATAAATAAATATCTTTTCAATAAATGAATTTAAAAAAAAGGAAAGGAAGCGATTTTATTTAAAAAAAATAAAGATAAAAATTGGGTTTAAGATAATAAACATACCATCATCATGAGTTTTTATTATATCTTTGACTTTTTTTTTTTTTTAATTCATTTATTGAAAATATATTCATTTATTCAAACATCATAACCTATAAATCAACAGGCCATGCATGACTTGCATACTCGATAGGCCCCATCTTATATTCTCAGAGGATATGGTTAGAAAAAGAATGGGAAAGTTGCAACTTTGTTGTCCGATGAATCTCATCAACCTGATTGTTTTTATATTGACCCAGTCTTGTCAAGCCAAAAATAAATTTAGCAGAGTAAATGGAAATTTTTTTTATATCTCTACATCAAAAGAGAGAGAGAATATATGAATTAAGAAATGAAAACGATACGAGGTGTGAGATTAAAAATTGGTTTCAACGTTCTTTAGACAAGCCATTAAATACTAGAAACTCGTTTGCTCTGGCAAAAGCCCCGGGGGGGAAAGTCCTCGGGGGTCCCTACCTTCGGTTGTGTCTCTTCACCTGAAAAGACCTGCGTGCTCCCTCACATCCGTTCCTGATTAAACCCAATCGTTCTTTTCACCTTTTTTTTTTATTTATTTATTTGTATCTCATTGTAACAAGGAAATTTCATACGTTAAAACTCATACATCATCAACAACAACGAGAATCTTGCAGGTTTCTGTTGAATAATGCTTGCGTCACGCTCATTAGCGAAAAGTTGTCGTTAATGCCCTAGACTGTCACGGCTCGTCATCAACACTCCAGAGTTATTTATTTTAAGAAATTAATCTTTATTTCCGGTCCGAAAAGAACAGCCAAAAGTGCCCTTTTAGCTTTTTTTTCTCTCCTCTCTGGCATCATTTACCAGCAATAAATTATATTTTTAGGCTCTACTGTTCAAATGAGAAGGATGACCCATAAATCTTCGCTTCAGAACATCCTATAATTAAATCAATGTTTACGAAATTAAAATTTAAAATGGGAATTTTGGTTTCCGACGCGAAAACATTCCCAATGATTAATATTATGTAGGTCTATATAAATTAATTGCTTTTATTCAACAGGCCAGATTTACGAGTGTACATATAATTTAATGACTAGACTTGGTTATTGCTAGAATTTTTAGAATCTATGAACATTTCTATTTTTGTATTTTTGAACTAACATGGTTCTAGGGAATATCTATGATGTGTTTTGTAATTTATTTATAAGCTATAATAATATAAAAAAAATCTCATTTGAATAGATCATTTCCTTCTTATGTTTATCTCCTTAGTCGCTCTCTTGATTCAAAATTCCTTCCTCTTGGATATATTATTTTGAAATGGGAAAAAATTGAATATTAATTAATTAATTTCTTTTATATTTTAATTTTTACATCCCTATTATAGCGGAAATATTACCCTTAATGGAACTTTTATTCTAATAAATTTGGTGAAAATCTGATTAAACGTATAAGAGAGATATGCTCTTTTTTCTAAATTTTATATATAAATAACCCCGTTCTAAAACTCGTTATTTCTATTTACTACGTTTATTTGTTTATTTTTTGAGAAAATTCTGCCATAAATTATCCATGTTGTTTAGACCTGCAGACCGATAATTTAATAAAATAAATAAAGTTTTGGACACAAATTGTTCTATTCCTCAATACACTTAAATTTCAAAAAATACAGATGGTATATATATTATTAAAGTGGAATATATGTATTAAAGTTATAAGGTATTCTCAAGCGTCTTATATTTAAATTTACATTTTGAATATATAAAAATACCATCCATCTCTATTTTTTAACATTTAATTGTTCTGATGAAGGGCTTGTACCTGAAACGTCGGCATTTAAAAAAGTTAATTAATTTTTTATTCAATTTCTCCTGACCCTATTCCTGTCCTTCCAGAAATTAAATTAAACAATCACATCACATATTCTTCAGCATTATTTTAAATAAATTGTGGGTTTTTTGTGATATTTGCTTCTTAAAAGGGAGTTTAGAAAGAAAAAGCACAGTATCCAGGACTTCCTTGAAATAAAGAGTTTTGCAAATATAAACTCATATAAGATATTCACACTAATTTAAATGACTATAGTGTGGATATTTTAATTTAATTCCCTTTGATTTTGCCCAGGCTACGCCCTTCTTCGAAATTAAAATCAAACATGATTGCATGTTTGGGAGTGAAAATCACACTGCCTCTTCTCCTGAGATTATGGGTTCTCGCTTCCTTCCCCAGGAGGAGCCACTCTTTATGGTGGATTTGAACTTTTATCCCCTCTCCTTCGGTCTTTATATATTTAAATTTTAGCATCTGCGAATTTGTAGTGCAAATTTAATTATGTGAACTTGTTGTTGTTAATAGTCACCCATCAAAACATTATATAATTTCATTGCTTGCTTGTAGCACTGAAACATAAACAAATCAATAAGGAGAATTAAATAATAAAAAAAAATTAGGTACATCCTCTGCATTGCCTTTATTTATTTATTTTTTGTAAGAATTTAAAATCTTCATTTTAATATAATTTTATTACTCTCATTCATCACCTTCATTATATAATAAAAATGTATTTGCACCTGAACTTACAATATACTTTTATTGATCAAATATTTTATTTATTTAAACTATGCAAAAAACTATAATTTATTTATACGTACAACATTTGACTAATTTTTTTTCTTTTTGTTTCAGGTAAGAAAATATTTCCCTTCACTGAATTTCTACTTTAATAAAACTCAAAAATAAATAAATAAAGTAGAGGTAAAAAAATTTTTTTTATCTATTTTATAATTATAAAAAAAAATCGAAAAGTTTAATTCGATATTTATTTTAGCATAATAAAAAATTATACCTTAATATCTAGGATAAAATCACTATTTTTTGACTGATAGGGCTTTGTTTGAAATAGTTAGTGGTTTTCAAACAACGCCCCAGTGACTTAAAAAAAAACCAGACAATTTTTTTTTTATTGATTGTTATTGAGTTGTTTCAACGATTTACTATGTGAAGTTTCAATTTGCTGGAAATAGAGTGAAATTTCACGAATTAGTTCATTTTTTTAAAGTCGGCATCTGAGGCGGTAAATAAATTCTTATCTGACTACCAGGGATCTCAACCCAGACCCTTTGGTTTTTAAGGTTATCAATATTAACAATGTCAATACTTTTAACCTCAATCACGGGATGGTACATATTTAATTACTGGAAGGTAGACAACCCAAATGATCAATTCACAAATGGATTTTTCGATTAATTGTTCCAGAACTACTCTAGACTCTAGAGAGGATGATGAATGCATTCGGAATAAAAAAATATGGTACTTGAAGTATGAAGATAATGGATTATTGAGAAGAAACGAAGGAAATCTTAAAACACCTTCGAAAATACACGAGAGAAAACCAATTAGAAATAAATATAAGTATTCACAAAAGGAGGAAAAGAACAAAAGATAAAGAATGGGACATAGAAGGACAGAAGATAGAATTAGCGAAGTAATATAAATATTTAGGAAACAATATCAACAGGTGGTAGTCGGGAGCACCACATACAAGTAGCGAAGGGACAAAAAATAACCAATCAATTATGGGAAATAGGAAAAAGAAGAAATATCATTACACTAAAAAACAAAATAAAGTTGTTCGATAGTATAATAGTATCGAGTATAGTATACGAAGAGGAAATATTTGGAATGGGAAACATTCAAAAAATCGAAAAGGTCCAGTCAATACATAAAGATGTGTACTGGACTTCAGAGAAACACGCCTAACATATGGAGAATGGAGAAATAGAATGAAGCAGCAACGCCGAAAGTTTTCAAAGATATCATAAAAATAATGAAAATGAAAGAAGGAAGATGTCTTAAAGAGATAACAAGAGGGACAAAAATAACTGGCCGAAGCAATGGGGAAAAGAACTTCAAAAAAACAACAACAATAACAACAGAAGATTACCAGAGCTAATGAAGAAAATAGAAGAAAGAGCGAAAGAGTCAATGAAGTAATGACTAAAATACTAAGCAGAATGGAAGGACAAAACATTCAAAGATACTTGAGTGACATACTAGACAATCGAACTTTTGCGAATATTACAGAGATATAAAGGAAAGGCCCAGAAAAGAAGAATATCTAGACAGGCTTGACATTGGGTCAAGAGGACATGGGTGCGGAGTGGGGCAAAAATAAATGTAGACTTTGTAGTATTGAAAACTTCATTACAAAATCACTTACTACAATGTAGGAAGAAAAGACTTAAAGGACGACCGGTCAAAAGTATATACGATTTATGGTTCTAATGGGAGAAAATGAAGAAAGAAGTGGAAAAATAAAAGAACTCTGGCTGTGTGACCTTTCTTTTGCTAAGGCAGGTTTTTGTTTTTATTATTTTGTATAAAGAAGGGAAGACTAAAGAATAAATAAATAAATAAAATAAAATACTCCCCATAGTATTTTTTCATAGTCATAAATGTTATTATTAATAGGGGCGAGGTATTATATTTAGGGAGGGGGAGAGGGAATATATATAAAATTAAATTTAAATTTAAATAATAATACATTTTTTTAAATAGACCAAATTTCTCTAAAAAATGCAAAATTTTTTAATTCAAAAATTTTTTATTTGTCTCTGACTCTTAGTTCAAAAATAACGTTATTTTCCCAATTCTAAAAGATCTGATAGGGGGAGGCTTTCAAAAATCCACTCTCCGTTTTGAGAATAAATAGAAAATAAAAATTTCAAACATATTTACCATTTTTTTTACTAACTAAATTATATATATATATATATGTATATCACAATTAAAATGAATAGGGCTTGGCTAGAGAATAGAGCGTTTTTTATGCCTATTTATACTTAATAGTTTTTTCATTTTGGTAAATTTTTTTGGTAATAGTTTTGGAAATGAAATAATTAGAGAATCCTTTTATTTTCCCTTTAGCTTTTTTTTTTTTAATATAATAAATAATAGGTTCTACTTTATCTCATCGGATGAAAAAAATTGACTTTTATTTAGATAAAAATTTATATGTTGCAGCCTATCATTTCTTTTTTTAGCTTCACAAATATTGATTTTTTATTCACAAATTTTTCTATCTTAATTTTTAAATAATGAATTGATTCTGTACTCAGAAAATTAAAAAATTTCCCTTTAATTTCGGTGATTTTTGGTCTAAATCACATCCCACGCTGTTTGAATTGTCTTTCAATATTTTTATTAATAAAAAAAAAATTCATTTTTTCTCCTTTCAATTCATTTAAGAGGAAGAAAATAAACTCTTTATTATTCTAATCAACATAAAAAAATACTGAAAGCAGTTGAAAAGTCCATGAAAGGAAGTAAAATTGACAATTAAATGACTTTGAATTTTTTTTTCTTTCAATATTATTATTATTATTCTATTATTATAATATTAACATCAAGAGAGTACAGGTTTAGATTGGGATAAAAATATTGCCATGCGATTTCTTAAGCCGATAATCTTTATAAACAACATCAATGATAAACGAAAGGGTTTATTTTTTTCTGAATTCTTTCTCTCAAGATAAAAGTAAAAACTACAAATCTAGGTATTATAATAAAATTTTATTTACTAAAAAATTGATTTTTCCAAATTTTTTTATTTCAACTGAGACCATATAACATGTTATAATATTGTATATCTATATGTTAGAAAAGGGGTTTCCAAACTTCTAACTCCTCTGAAGCACAGATTTAATCGAATTTTTTGTGAAAGTCGGAATAAATTATATATATATATATAAAATCTTTTTCGGAGGTCTTTTAGCCTCCGTCCTCATTTATTTATATTAGTCAATATAATTTTAAATAGGTTTTTATCGCTCAGGACGGGAAGCGAACCTCTGACCTTTGGTTCGTGACGCGAGACCTCTACCTAGGACAGGGCCTTATATTATATTATTATATATAATGAAAAATGCAATAATAATTTTTAAAGGCTTTCATTATTCAAGGAAATATCAATTGTCCAAAATTTTAAAGTGCCATTATAAGCCCAAGCGTCTGGAATCTTCTGAGTTAGTAGATATTATCCAGTTATATTTATTATTTAAATTAATTTGTATCCAATATAATTTAAATAAAGTTTTAACGGTTTGAATGGTAAACCGAACCCATGTTCTCAGGTCTTTTTTGACATAAGACAACCGAGCATTATAGATGTCACGAAAAAATTAACCCCGTTATGCCATTATATCATTATAAAAGAAAAAAAATATATAACACAATTAAAAAGCTAAAACAATATAAATTTTGCGCGTACGGGGAAAACGAGGAAAATTAGCATTATTCACTATTGAATGATGTATTCAAATATATATATAATAATAATATAGGGAACCCCATCAGGAAATGTGAAAAAAAAATTCTAAAATATATATATAATAATATAGGGAACCCCGTCAGGAGATGTGACAAAAAGTTCTATATAGTTTTTGTCTTTATTATTAGTAATCCCAATGTCATATTTTTTCTTTGAATTAAAAAAAAAATTAATTTACTGTTAAGCTGCCAAAGGGCATAAATATTTTCTTTATTTTAAATTTATTTTTGATTTAAAAGTCATTTAAATAATTTTAATTAATTTAACATTTATTTTAAAACCTATATATTTTTATATTTATCCCATATATTCATATATTAGAAATAAATGTCACACACTGCTCGCAACTTATTATTACAGTCATCATGGCAAACATTCTTAGATAATAATATTGTCTATATAATTAAATAGTTATTTCAATATTTATAAGACTTATGAAATGTTGTCTTGATTGATTTGAATTTACCTCCTTTTTGAAAAACATTTTAAAAAATAATGCAAATTTAATTTTCATTAAAAAACAAGTAATTTAAATTTTTCCACTATCAAAATCAAAAGTATGTGTATAAACAAGATTTAATTATTTTTCTTACCCTAGTATCTTCATTTTTACTTCTG
>JAAAKE020131137.1:0-14363 GCA_010014785.2 Anisolabis maritima | reverse complement strand
GGGGGGGGGGGGGGAGGGGGGAGGGATACCGGGAATGGGTCCCGAAACCGGCGATAGGGAATGGTGTGTGTCATCAGTGCACGATACATGGGCAACCAACCGGGGAATGATTTTTTTTGTTAGAATTGAGGGTTTTTAAGCCTTTAATTTAAGGCTTTTCCCTCAAAATAAAAATAAAATAATTAGGAGAGGTCGGCCCGTCTATCAGAGAGGAAGTACCTTAATTTAAAGGCTTTTCAAAGAAAAAAAAAAATTAGGAGAGCTACATGAAATTCAAAATCATCAAATTTCATAATGTTTCACCAATTATTAAATTTATCATTTTCATGTAAGTCCTCTAATTATTTATCCAAGACGAAACCAAAGACACAGCTCCAATTTCTATTTGAGGGAGATAGTATAAACTAGACTGGCGGCCTCGGATTAGTAGCCCGAGGCCCATGAAACTAATGACCATCTATATTTATATTGTAAACTCTTAATGGTGTGAGAAGCCAAAAGTGTATAAATTAAATAAAGTAAAAACGCCTCAAACCAGCTACCATTATTAATAAATCATTACAATATATGAAATAATACTAATAATAAAAAGAAGAAATTTTTTCCAATCATCTCAAATTTGTATAGACAGATTTGCTAGAGTTATTTTTATTTTTAATTTATTTCTTTTATTTGAGTTCTCACTATTTCTAGCAAATAGTCTAGATAGTAGGATAGTTTTTATTTAAAAAATTTTTCTCAGCAAAAATAAAAAGAATGTGATGAAGAGCTTCATTTGAAACTTTTGGTCTCGGATTGGGAGCAGAACCTCGTTGCCGAAAAAATTTTATAAAAAATATATTCAATAAAACTTATTTATATTTAAAAATTTAGAAGAATATTTACTGTCTGCGTCCTCAAGATAATATTATTATATTATATAGATTAATTTGAATTTGAATCTTTGTCTTATGTTAGAATTCATAAATTCACGATCTTAATCCACTCGACGGCTTCTATATTATTATACTATTATATCGTTCCCATTCTCAAACTCACTAAGCCAATTTTTTGTTATAAATGGATTGAGAAAGAAAGAATCTTTGTTGAGTAATTATAATATACAAGTATTCATTGGAAATTATATAATATTATAGTTAAATGTGCTTTGCCAGAATGGGAACAAAATGAATTGAAAACAAATTTAGGTTCGAATCCAAATTTAGGAAAAAATTTTATCTAATCTATTTGTGCTGACTTCTTCTTTTGGAAGGAAAGATGAATCTCTCCCCAGGAGTAATGCTAAGAATGTTAGTTACTCCATGGAATAACAAAGTCTAGTCCCTGATCTAATTTATCGTGGGATGCATGAATTTATTTTTGTTCCTGAAATGTACGCAACTTAAATGACTACAAATAAATTTTTTCGATTAATTTTAATTTTAAATTTCCCATCTTCTTCAAAAATACAAATGAAAAACTTCTTTGTCTGTTTGTTAAATTTATTTCGATATTTCCTGAAGTGAAATGAATGTACGTACTCTTTTATTGTAATAAAAGGGAAATTGAATTAATTCCCAGGCAATCGTACAAGGAGAGAAGGGAGAAGGAGGAAAAAGAAAAAGATGGATATTTGAAAATCCCCTTAACCTAAATTGTTTAAAATAATTAGAAATTAGTGGACAATTTATGTCTAATTTGCATTGAGTTGGAGGAGAGTTATTCAAACTATTACACCTCTGGGTAAAGTTAAGTCTATTGATATTCCATTTAATAGTCTCAATTAAATTTCAATAATTAAATATATATATCGTATATTCTTTTCCCATTCAATCAATCCAATCTTTGCAATTCAATCAAAAAAAAAAAAAAAACTCAGTAAAGAAAAAAAAACACTAAAAAGAGAAGATTGAAGGCCCACGTGTAGCTACTAGTTAGTATACAGCATCTGTGTGGGTGAGTATGCGCAAGTGTGAGTGAGACGCACACGCACAGACGCAATTGGGTCACATTGCCAGCTGCCCTTTGCGTCATTCATTCATTCATTCATTATTCTCTTGAGAGAGAGAGAGAGAGAGAAAATCTCAAGCAAATGCAAGGGGAAACACACACACACACACACAAAATAATCTCCAATTTTCATTCTAAATACAATATAAATATAATTCAATTAAAAAAAAAAAAAAAAAACTAGATAAATTAAATTTCCTGTTTGAAATGAAAATGGATGAAAAAAAATATATCACCCGTATTTTAATATAAAATTTATTTATTTATTATGATTGTCCTTTATTTATCATTTCAAACCATTTTTCACCGAGATAGGTAATTAATAATAAAAACAAAAAAAAAAAAAAAAAAAAGGCAACAAATTGGAGGAGATTGTCATCCATTTATTAATTAACCCATTTGTATGTACGGGATCTACAGAGTGAGAGAGAGAGAGAGATGCTGATAATAAACATTGCGTTTGCGTTTGTTGATAAATTCAGAATGTCTTTTTCTCGGTGAACACAACAAAAGACTTGATTGTCCCCAATGGATAAATATCCTGTGCCAGGAAGCCGCCGTCCATGTCATGTTTGACAAATTTACAACAACATAAAAAAATATTCTCTTAAAATTTCAACAGGTAATAATAATTGTCAGGTTTAATATATATATATATAGATAGGGTGACCACGAAAACGGTATTTATTATTAACATTGAGAATGTGATTAAAAAAAAAAAAAAACTAATATTAATTATTTTAAATAACAATATATAAATTTTATTATGACATAAATAACTCAAATGAATCGCTAATCTTAGAAAAAGTACATTTATATAAAAAGTTGTCTCACACTAGTAAAGAACAGTTGAGATTCAGAGCCAAAATGCACTCATATAAAAAAAAATGTTTGAAACAAGTGAACTATTCGTGTCACGTGACAAGTATAGGACCAAAGTAGACGAAAATAGGCCCGAGTAAAAAAGTACAAACTAGTGAACCAGACTCGCGTCAAGCGCATGGTCCGGCGAAGGCGGGCTCAGCCAAAAAGTATATATATATAAGAAAATGACTGAATCGAGTGAAAAATTCTGTGAAAACTTTTGGATTATAATTCATTATTACTTTATTAAATATGTTATATTATCATATAATTCAGTCATTTATGGTTTATACTGGTAAGTCAAAAATAAAAAATTATTACGTTTTTTTCACTTTCACAGAAATTGAATTTGTCACTTGTGCCCTTTTAGTGATTCAATTTTTTTGTTATTTCTCTCTAAAATTTTCCTATATCTTCTATATGAGATAATGTGAATCGGTTCTAATCTAACGTCCAATTAATTAAGAGTGTTTGTTTCATTAGTCTCTAATGTGAAACCGGCCTTAGATACTGATTATTAATTTCCATATGTAAACTATATGATAACTAATAAATGTTATCCATTAAATGTGGCTTATGGCTAATAAGTTTAAAAAAATCTTATCCATCGACACTTAATCATATTACATATTGAGATTGGGTGAAATTCAGAGAAAGGCAGAACCAATTATTAAAAAAAAAAATATATGTGATTGCTTTAAATTATTCTACAGCCCCAAGACATCCTGGATTAATAAGAAGTTTTCTCTATTCTTGATTAACAATGTTAAATAAATATAGGCAGAAATATTATTTTCACCTATATTTAATTATTCTTTACTGATAATATTTATTAAGACAGACAAGAACCTCGAACATTTAGAGGCCAATTTTTCCCATGAAATTTGCCATAAATTGATCATTTAGGGTGAGGGAGCCCAGGGGCTAATTGTTTTACAAGCTCCCTCTATGAAAGAAACATCACTTATGACAAGAATAGTATATTGGAACGATGAGCAGCGAAAGGATTAAATAAAAAATTGACTTATTTTTAGACGTTTAGAATTATTCTGTGTCCGACAAAAATTTATTTATATTATATTGGCTACCAATTGGTATAAATAAATAAGGACGGAGTCTAAATGGCTTCAGATGCCGAAAAAGACTTAAAAAAAAAAATTATTCTGTGTTAGACATTATTGTTGCTGTTTATATCATTACAACTTCTATCCTGACAACTTACTGACCAGCGTTTCTCAACCTTGCGACTCAGCATTTTCTCGCTTGACACAAGGTTGCAGCTATTATCATTTCCCGACCCAATTTTGGGTTGAGAAAAGCTGCTATTTATCGGTGAATGCATTTAGCTCTCGAAACATAATAAATAATAAATTTTTATTTGTTCCTTTGGCTGCGTCTCTTAATTTTTGGAATAATTAAACCAGCCATCTATATCTACTCATAGTATTTGGTTTCCTGGCCATAATTTATATCCTTAATAATTTATTACCAAAAAAAGTGGGGATGGAAATGAGATAATAGATAAAAATTATCGAGGGCGATTATGTTAGAGAAAAGGGCGTTATTGTATTATCGAAATTGAGAATTTTTAATCATTTTTTTCCTAAGTAAAATTTTATTATTAGTTTATAAACAAAAATTTTAAATAATTTCTTGAAGTGAATTATTTTTTTAACTTAGATGGATAAAAATATCCATCCATTCTAATTTAATATAATCAATTTTAGTCTTCTATAATTATAATTTTGAGATTTTCTCCACTCAAGTTTCTTCCTTTCACCTGCAAATTGGTCGTTCCAGTATTTTTTCCCTTATAATTTAAAAAAAAATTATTTAATCCATTTATTTTTTTTTTTATAATTTAGTAATTTAACTGATGAACCGCGAATTCGTTTCTCTCTCATGTTTTACAAATCAACAGATTATTTTATATTCAACTTTTTTTCTTTTTTTTTTTTTGTTATATATGAAATTTATTCCATTTTTTTCTTTTTTTTTCTGATTCGATGGATTTATTTTTATTTATGAAAATGCAGTCGATTGCATTGATGCTGTTTATTGTATCAGCCTCCCCCACTCTGCCCCACCCAAACATCCATCTGGGTTGCAAATGATGCCACATCCGGTTAAGGTAAGCGAATTTTTTTTTTTTTTAGAGGTCGTGACCCAACGCCCCTGTGACTCGATTTGTCATTCAATTTCCATTAATTAACAAATCAATTTAGGAAATAACAATTTTTTCTATTTTATTTTCAATAACAATAATATAGAGACTACTATAATCTAGGAATTGTTCAAGCAAGAACAAAATGAAGATTATAGAGAAATTATATTTAATAATATTAAATATATATATTAAAAAAAAATAAAATTACAACAAAATAAATATAAATTATTTATTTTAGAATTTTTTCAAAGTAGTCTAGTATATTTTAAAAATTAAAAAAAAAAAAAAAATATTCAAGCACATAGAAATCATAAAAAATCTTTTGTACCTTATTTTTTTAAAACGATTAGAGATTGTTTTAAAATAAAAGGAAAGAGAAAGTTATAAGTAATTAGATGAGTAGATTAGATTAATGAAAAAATGAATTATGAAGTAGAGTAAAAGAGAAGGGGAATCGAGATTATATAAACTTGCATTTTTCTAAATAAATTATAAAAGATTTTAAGTAGCTTATTTTACGATTATGTTAAAATCCAATGTATAAAATATTATCAAGGGAGTCTTTACTTCCTCCTACCTTTTTTTTTTAGTCATCTGAGGCCACATAGACTTAAAATAATAAATAATAAATTTATTTATAATACAATTATACAGGCATATTTATTTCTATTAATTGGTATTTAATTGGTATAAATACATTTTCATCGGATTGAATCCACATCCCTTGGCTTTTAAGGTGAATAATTTTAACCTTTCATCCACGGGGAAGGGCATAAAAAATTTGCCTAGTCGTATGAGCACACCTTCTAATTTAGAATAAACACATATTTGTTTGTAAATGAAATTTAATGATAGATGGAAACTCATTGTTAATAGTGATTTAGAACCTATATTTTATATTGTTAATTCAAGAACTATTGTATTTATGCAATATATTTATATTGTTAAAAGTTATAGTGGAAAGTAAATAAGAAATTTTAAATTTATGCATTTTACCTAACTGGCTTTCTATAGGATTTTCTCTTTAATATTTTTTTACTATTTTTTATATCAATATACATTTGACTACTGGTATTATCTAATTGTACAATTTTATATTATGAATTAAGCAGCCTGCATTCAATAAAAAAAAAATTATGCATTTGGATGTTATTAATTTTTTATCTTATACAAAATTATGGAAAGAATTTGTATAGGCCCCACAATCACTTGGAACAGAGGTAAAGAAGCTTATTAATCAAAGAAACATTCTCTATCCATCTCGACAATAAAATTTATTTAAATGATGTTATTAATTAAATAGATATATCCGGAGAGGATATGACATCAGAAGTTGAAATAGCCTTAAATAAAATACAGTATGCCCTGTCCCTTGGTGCAGAGGTAGAGATCTCGCCTCACGGACCAAAGAATCACTTGTCTTCCAAAGCGACAAAAATTTATTTCATTTATATGGCAAGGCAAATTATTTAAATAAATATGGATGGAGTCCAAATAGCCTCAGATGCCAAAAAATACAGTATGTTATGATAAGTGATAAAAAAAAAGTTAAATTTTAGCTTCTTGTAAAATTCAAATAGTTAAAAATAGATGAAATTTACAACAAAGAAATAATGTGAAAGATTTCAAAAAATGTTTGTCTTTTCAGCCTAAGAACCCCTTCTGACAAACATTCAATCATTTATTTTTCTCTGATCTATGGACATAAAAATTTATTTTTATTTATTCAATTAATAGTTTGGGATAAAAACGAGAAAACAAAACTTGCATTTTTCTATATAAATATTATAAGAGCAAACAGATCTTAGATATCCTAAATTTAGTGATTAAAATTCGGTTTTATTGTTTTTATAAATTTTTTAAAATTCAGGGACTCAAATTATCATTAAATAGTCACCTCTTAATTCATAAACAGTTCCATTGGATTCGATTCATAGTTGAAAATGTTTTATTATGAATTTTTTATTATACCCGAGTTAGACCACAAATTTTAGTTTGAAGTTTCGTCATTCGAGACGCCAAATATTAAATGAATTATAATCCGATTTTATTGACTTATGAAATTTGTAATAGAGACAGTAATACTGTGAATAATAAACTTGAAATTTTTATTTGCAATGTTCTGATGATTGGTTTACAAAAAGAAAATAAACTAAAGACTTATTAAGAAGTTTTATAATCTCATGGCTGCCTTTTTCAGCAAAATATTTTTCATTTTTCTTTTACTATTATTATTATTATTATTATAAGAAGAGCATTTTTATTTTTTATTTTTTTTATTTTTTTTTTTTAGAAAAAAAGATGGAATGTTTAAAAGGACAACAACAACGTGGCAACAACTCTCGACATTCCGCCACATCACGAGAGAGAAAGAGAGAGACGGAAAAAGTTCAAGGCTCTGCTACGAGTGTACATAGCACAGAGAGAAGAGAGGTTTAACAGAAACAACACCAGCAGCTACAGCTACAGTCATAGGCAGATCTGGAGGGGTCAATACCAAGCTCGTTTTATATTTAAAATTAAAAAATTGGTAATAAAAAATTGTTCTACTAAGGACATCACAACTTTTTTTTAACAATCGCGAAATTTTAAATATATATGCGTGGTCCGATCAAGAGTGATTTAGAAACAATTTATTACTGAGTTGGTCATTTATATTACCTTTAGTTTAGCAAGGAAAAACAAAGGAATTTTGCATTGTGCTAATTTAATTAATATCGTTTGAGCGGATTTTGAGAAAATCTCAAAAAGTCTAAATACTACTTAAGGTAGGAAATCGAAATAACCAATTCCCTAATTGATTAGTCGATTTGTTGCCAGAAAGTAGAGCGGACCACGCCTTCTGGTTAATTTCTAAGGAGTTTTAACATATGAACAGGCATGAGCCGAGAATAACTAATCAAATAATCCATTAGTGAGTTGGTGATTTGGATTACCTATCGTCCAGTAGGCAAAAATATATGCATTTTGAATTGAGCTATTGTAATTTAATCGAAATCGTTAGAACGGATTTTGAGATAATTACAATAAATTACATTTTCAGTTTAACTCTGGTTTATTTGTAAAAATTTCAAAATTTATCCTTAGAGAAAATAAAAATAGGATTATATCATACAACTAATTTTTAGGAAATAAAAACCTTTTTCACCAATGGCTATTGCTATTTTCATACAAACTTCCCGGGTGATATCTGCTAATCAGAATTAGAGAGAGAGAAACTGATGTTCACATTTAAATAGTAACAGCAGCGGCCTAGACATTTGATTATTTGTTCACGATTTCAACCCTAACCTCTACCCTAGACGTCTTAAAAAATATATGTAAATTATAAAATTTATTCCTTAATAGAATTATTTTTTTATTTAGTTGTTTTATTCTTAAAGTATGATTCATTCTTTTTCTCTCCTCATTTTTCAATTGAAATTTTATTGTTTTTTAATGAAATGTCGTCAACCGCTGTTTTGGAAGCCTTATTGTTTCAATTCGCTTTTCCAAAATGAATTGAGAAATAAAAGTTCAAAGATGAGGTTTGTTTAATGAAATGAATTAAGAAATTTAGAGAGAAGATATAAAAAGAGAAAATCCCATTGGACTGGTCCTTTCACTACTCGCAAATAAGCTTTAGTATAAAAGAGAATTTAAAGTATTATGAGCGATACAAGTTTTTTATAATATATCGACTACTAATTAATATAAATAAATAAGGACGGAGTTTAAATGGCATTATGCTGAAAGATTTAAAATAAAAATGACCTTAGGAAATTAAAACACGATTAAATACATACAACATGATGCCCTTAGATCAGAGGTAAAGCTTTTGGTTCTTGGTTAGTCGTTCGCTTACTTTCCAGAGCGATAAAATTTATTTAAATTATATTAACTACATTTTTTTTTTATTTATTTAATACTTTTTTTGATTTCTTTCGGCAACTGAGGCCATTTAGACTCTTATTTATTTAAATTAATTGTATGGAAGATTTGTTATTCATATAATTTAAATACATTTTTGTCGGTCAGAACGGGAAAGGATCCACTTGCCTTTGGAAGCAAGACCGCTACGTCTACCTTCTGTCTTGTCAGCCCCCTCTTTTTTTTTTTTTTTGATATTTTTTGTTGGAATAAATATAACAAATCTATACATTTATTAATCACATTTTTTCGAGAAATTATATAAAAATGAAAATGTCTTATATAACTGAAATTAAATGGGAAATTTAAAATGATAGAGAAAATGTTTATTATATAAAAAAAAATATTTTCTAAGAACTATATTGACGATCATATCAAAATATGTAATTATCAATATTTTCCTTATCTGAATTTTTTATATGAACAAGTGTCTATTTCCGTATATATTTATTATGGAAAAAAGTTTATAAGTTTCTCAATAAAATAATAGATAATGTATTAATTTTTTAAAATTAAATTATCCTATATTAAATTTTTTTTTTTTGCAATTTCTGAATTTATATAAATACAAATCGAAAAATTTCTCATTTTTAAATTTGTTGTAGGTTCAGACATTTTCAGTAGAAAAATATTTAAAAGATCGATTTTCCGAATTTATTTGAGTAAAAAGAAAAAGATCATCCAAAATTTTTCCAGGAACCACACTTCGGAAGTAATGCTGGTTTGTAAAACTTTTAAATAATTATTATAAAATTATATTTTTGTACTGAAAAAGCCTGAATCTTCAGCAAAATGAAAAATCCACAGTACTCCTCTTTCATATTTTTATTTTAATTTTAACATCTATACTGGAATCAACTATAACTAAGCTACTGAATTTTTATGTCAGATTTAATATAAATTTCATGACCATTTAACTTATAAAAAAATTTGATTAAAAAGACAAATAGTAAAGGAAATATTTTTATTTGCACAAGTGGGCAGGTGAATTAAAAAAGATATATGTGATAAAAAATTCAACTTGACAATTTTCCCACTATGGTCGGGAAATGAACCAATGACCCTTAGATCATGAAGCAACTCTCTCTAACGGAAAGGAGTATAAAATAAAAGTGAATCGATTTGAAAATTTCTTTTGATGAGCCACTCACTCTCCGTGTGTTTAAATTTATCTTATCTTTGATTACATTTCACCCACATTAAAAAACAAAAAAAAAAAAAAAGAAGTTGATGTTTCTAACTATTTTTAAAGTGTGTTTATTTGAACAAATAAATTCCTGTGATCTTTGAATATTTATAAAATGACTGAAATATTAATCATGATGAAAGAGTTACAGGAAAAAGGTGTTTTTATTATTATTATTTTTTTTTTATTTCAATGTCAGAGGCCATTCGCCTTGCAATTATTTGTCTCCCATAAACGGATGTCTATCTTTATAATACAATATATTATTATTTATAATAAATTATAAAAAATTTTTATTTTTGATTTTATCAATGGAATTGTGCCAAATAGGAAATAATGGGCGAACATAAAACGGGATATCCTTCCAATTTTTTTTTAAATTTTTCAACTAATAGTGTATTCATCCGGCAATAGACAAGAGAGAGAACCCCCTTACAGGGTGTGCCAGAAGAATGTGTCAGTTTATATTTTCAAATACAATAAAGTCATTTTATTTTGTATTTGAATTTATTTGTCTTTGCACATTAAATAATTTAAAAATTAAATCCATCTTGAAAAGATGAGTGTACCAACTTTTTTAGGAAAATCATTTTAATTTAAATGAAAATCTAAAAATAATTTATTGGTATTACCTGATGTATATTCCTGAATGAATCTGTCTTTTAGAGATACAGTGGTGGTGCCTTGTAATCCATTCCAGAATTAATGTCGTTTGTCAAAATCGTTGTTATCCAAGGTGCGATTTCCCAACATGGACGAGAACACATTAGCCAAATTAAACACATAATCAAGCGTCTTTATCAAGTGCCTACGTTGTTAGCTAAGACTTTTTATTCTCACAGCCACTCGCAGGGCCATTGTTAACCAATGGAATATTAAAATACGAGCTTACAGTACTAACAATTTGACAATTATGAGTATTTTCTTAAGGCACGATATATTTCATTTGCTGAATTAATTTAATTTAATTTAAAAAATATAAATAAAGTCCTCGTGTGGAAAGATTATATGTTGGCAAATATTAAATCCAAATTTATAAAGCCTGAGGATTGCTTTTCTTTTCCACATCGAAGGTCTTAGAGCCATGAAGTTAAATATATAAATATGACGATATCCTTTCCTATTTATTTAAAATAATAGAATTGGATTATCCTCTTTCTAATTGTTAATAGAATTTATATGGAAAAATAATTTTAAATTAGAGGGAAGATTTTAAGTATTATGAAATCACGGTAAAAATTTAGTTAATTATATTCTTTTCTCTATAATATTATATAAAATAAATAATTTAAATTTATTTGATAAGGTTTTCATATTTTTATTTCATTATCACAAAATTAGTCTAATTAAGAAATTAGAATTATTTGATTAATATAAACAGCTGCTAATTGAGGTTATCTTTTTAAAAATATAATTTATGATATTTAATGTGATTATATAAATGTAATTATAATATCGAAAGAATATAGTATTTTAAATATTATAACCAATAAAATGTTTAAATATTATAACAAATGAATATAGTTATATCTAATAAAATGTTGTGTGTATTACACTTGTGTTTTCCTCATACGAAAAATGTTGGTTGGTTATATTAATATTTTGGAAAAGAAGAATTTTACAGAATAAACAGAGCTTGGAATACTTATTTTCGGGATACTAATGGACCGTCCTCAATGGGTTATAAATATGAAAAGAAATGGAATTTCTAACTAAAAAAAATCAACGATGGTGAAATATTTCAATATATAATATATATTAAATATATTTCTAATTTCCTAATTTAGGAAAAATTTTTTCTACGCTTTTTTTTTTAAAATTACCCACAGTTAGTCACATATACACATACATTGTAAATGGAGATTGATCTATATTATTTTAAAACTTTTTTTCATTCTACGTACATAATCTATTTTTTTTTTTTTTTTTAGAAATTTATACAACCAACAAAAAAAGTTCAACTATAATTCTCCCAATTCGTTGTTTCATTTTCACTATTATTCTCATCTTTTTTATGTTTCTATTTTCTCCCTTCTCTTTCTTAAGTTAAGAAAACTTTATCTATAAATCTTGAAATAAGTTTTTTTATATGTCATATGACAATTTTTTTTGAAATATATTTTTCTATAACAATGAAAACTTTTTTTATTAATTAAAATTCTTTTAATATTTTTATTTCAAATAAAATATTAAATAAAGAATAGGGATAGCGCGGATCCTAAATTTTCTCGAATTATTTCCTAAAAATAAGAAAAAATTAACGTTATTTTTCTATAACATGGAGAGTAAGGCTAAAATCGACCTAGTTCAAGAAGTTCTAAATTTGAAGTCTAAACCTAGAAAAATTGTCTGTCTCCTTAGAGCAAAAGTAGAAATCTCGCCTTGTGTTCCAAGGGTCAGTGGTTCGCTTCCCGTCCTAATCCAAGATATTTATTTTAATTTTATTGGCTACCAAATTATCCAAATAATCAAAATTAAAATATCTCATAAATTATTAGCACTTTATTATTATTAGTTGTGCTAAATAATACTCCGCTACAAAAGTCTTATTTATTTATTAGTTTATTAGATAAACATTTTGTACAATTTAAATTTGAAATTAATTTGCATTCAATAATTTGATTAGGCTGAAGTTCTTTTTTTTTTTTAAAGGATTTGATAGAAAAAAAACCTTTTTATTAAAATATTTTATTCTATTAAATTCTTATAATAATTTTTATATATTTCTCCCTTTAGGGTTGTTTTAAAAAGAGATCCTATTTAGAAGGCTCTAAAAAATAAAATTTTTAATAAAAATTGTACAAAATGCCAATTTGGACAATTTTCTATATAGGTATTATTTTTAAAAAGTTAATAGTGAAAGAGATACTTTGTTTTTTCAAGTTGGAACTTAAAATGATATACCTAGGTCGATTGGTTGTTTTTGTTTATTAAAATCAAATATATGAAATTTGGTTTAATTTCGTCAAGCTGTTTGATTGCAATCGTTTCTAGAGACTCACACATACAGTGTCAAATTAACTTTTTTAAAGCCCCTAACACTTAAAGTAATAAAAAAGTTCTTGTTTTATGATCCAATGATTAAGGGTTAGGGTTGACGTCCTTGGCGATAAAATGTATTTAAATTATAATGGCTAATAATGAATTAATAAAATAAAAATGTAGTCGCATAATATAATTTTTTTTTTGTATAACCTTCCATGCTTCCATTGAAATCTCGAGTTAAAAAAATGCGATTACTAGACTTTCCTTCAGTTCTTAATTAATTCATTTCTAATTCAACATAAATTATATATAAATAATAGTTGATATTAATTAAACGTAGATTAAATATGTATAAATAAATTTTTATACCTACTTATTAGCAATAATAAATTACTTTTTCCTCATAAATTTAATAACTTATTTTCAACAAATTAAAATTCTAATATATCTTTTTTCTCCTCCCAAATTTGTCTCAAATTTGAATGGTGTATAATTTGTATTTTTATATATCATATCTATAATTCAAAAAAGGGGCGTAGGGGTCAAAGACGCGGCTAGTTTAATCTATTCTTGGAAAAAAGGATGTTAATTAATTTTCCTACTCAGAATTTTATTCGTTTTTTTTTTTCAAGGGGATTATATAATTTATTCGAAAGCAATAATTTTGCTGACAAGTTCTCTTAAGATGAGAGTGTACATTTCTGAGAGACAGACAGACAGACAAATAGACAGGAGACGCTGAGTCAACTATTAGACTAACTAACCTTAACTGAATGAGTGGAGGAGGAGTATCACCGGCTAAGCTACCGGGTGCGGGATTCCTCGTTTGTTTCGTAATAGTTCAATTAGAGGAGAAAGTTAAGTAAGTAACAACGAACCTTTTCACAATAACAATCGCGTGATTGAAATAGTAACAATAACATTTTTATATAACTCTTTTACTTTAAAAAAGTCATTTTTTTTTTTTCTAATTATCAATCATTTTTTCATAATAGAATTGATATTATAATTGTTGATGCTAAGAGATCAAAATTTTATTTAAATGGGGAAATGAAGAAGGAATTCCCGGATGGAGAAAGGTGGAAATATACAAATTTATATACAACAGAAATTTATTTAAATTATATTGGTTATAACTTATAATAAATAAGGACGGAGTCCAAATGACGCCAGATGTGGAAATGGTCTTAAAAAAAAAAAAACTGAGGTCATATTATACCATATTCATAATTAGAAGTATCCGAAAATTTCTCGAATCAGAAT
>JAAAKE020131126.1:0-14363 GCA_010014785.2 Anisolabis maritima | reverse complement strand
GCGACAAAAATTTATTTCTATTATATTGGCTACCAATTAATAGAAATAAATATGGACGGAGTCTAAATGGCCTCAGATGCCGAAAAAAGACTTAAAAAAAAAAAAAAAATAAATAAATAAATAAATTAGATACCTTTGACTTTTCATAAGGAAAGCTTAATTCTATTCAATCCTTTTCAATTTCGGATTTTCAAAAATTTTTTGAGCCCCCCCCCCCCTTCAAGTGATAATTTGCAGATCTGCCTATTTTTCCTGGACTTTCGCTAATATCCTCTCAAAGTGCAAAATTTCAATTTCATGAATTTACTTAAACAGAGCGTCTTTCTGTCTGTCCGTTTGTCCGACTGAGGCAGACGGAAAGACGGACACTCTCCTACCCTCTAAATATATATATATAGCGGCTTTTTTTAAAGACATCAATCCTGAAGAATTCTGAAGGGAAAGAGTTTGAAATGTTCTCAAATTAAAGATCTTGTAGGCGTGAAAAAATTTTATATATATATGAAAAAATTATATATATATATATATACAAGATCCTTAATTTGAGAACATTTCAAACTCTTTCCCTTCAGAATTCTTTAGGATTGATGTCTTAAAAAAAAAAAGCCGCTACCTCTTATTATTTTATTATTTAAAAAACTTTATTTTTAGTAGATTATAGTATTTCATAATATAAAATTACATAGACTGATTTTATTTCAAAGCAACTTTTTATGAAAAAAACTAACGACGTATTTTTGAATCTTGTATAAGGAATAATATTTTTTTGAGGAAAAAGGAAATTTATATCTAAACTTCTCCTTCCCATTAAAAAAACTTCAATAAGCTTTGTAAAATTACGAAGCAAACAGATCAAAGGTTCTTGCCTGAGGCCTTTCTATTTTTTCCTTTTTTGTTTTAAACTATATATATATATATATATATACTTTTCTCTTAAAAATTGAACTAGTGAATAATAGGTAAGAAAACCTAATTATAGTTGCCTTTTATAAGCCATGCATTAATTAAAAAGGATAGATGTTGAATTACAGAGAAAAGTAAAAAATTAAATTTTCATTAAAAAGAAAAAAAAAAAAAAAAAAAATTATAATCCAACAAAAGCCCCAGAGGGTGGTCGGAGTAGGAATATATTTTTTCATCAACTCATTCATTTATTATTCATTACCAAGTTAGTAACAGATTTTAGAGAAGGTCATTTAAAAAAATTCTAAATTTTTGTTATAATTATTTCTAATTCTTTTTACTTTCTCATACCTATAATTATATAAAATTCTATTCAGAAGTTGACATAACGCTTTCCTTTCGAATAATTGTTCATATTTATTATCAATATATGGCTTACTCTAAAAGACAAGGTAGCACAATTTTTAGTTATTTTCATATAATTATAGGTTGTAAAAATTTAAGTAAGATCACTTTTAAGGTAAGTGTTTGTTTACTTCTGAATGTCGCTTTGGTCATTTATGTCGGAAATTGACACATTGTGTCCCAAAAGTCAATGTATCGATTTGCATTTAAAATAACAAACACAATATGATAATTTTAATATATCATATATTATTATAAAATATGACCCTCCCCGTGACTGAGAGGTTAAAGATACTGACATTATCAATATTGAAAACCTTAAGGCCAGCTTGGATCACAGGCAGTCCGATGAAAATTTATTTATATCAATTTGAATACCAATTGGTATAAATAAATATGCCTGGATTAAATGTATTAAATATATATTCTATATCGTTTAAGGTCTATATGGCCTCAGATGCCGAGGAGACTTTAAAAAAAATGAAAAAACGAATTAACAACATCTGGATCTAAAATATCTATATTATCCAACCCTTTAAATTAGCAAATAGAAAACCGGAATATTGTACCAAATTTGTATTGGTAAACTGACTTTTCGGCCTCCTTGTATATAGGGAATGTATTGGGATGAGAGCCCGAAATACATGTTTTGAGCTCCTCTCTATTTACAAAGGGTCTCACTCTTCTACTCTCTTTTACTTTTAGTTTTGTATTATACTCTTTCAAAAAATAAAGATGCATTTAGGTTAAAATTGGACAGATTATTTCCAACTATGCAATTCATGGATTCTATAAAAAGTTATACAATTGCTGAATATTTATAAAATGATTTCTATATAATATTTGATTGTATTGTTACAAAAAACATACCTAATTTTAACCTAATTGCATTTTTATTTTTTAACACATTCCTGAAATATGCTCTTCGGTTTCTGCTTCTATTAAGAGGTGCTTATTTGTAGGTGACCTAATATAATTTATTTTGTCTTTTATCACTTCGTTAGTGTTGGAATTTGATATGATTCAATTCGAGTTCGGTTTGTACCCTTCCTTCCTTTCGTTACTTTTTTAAAAATTTGTAGTCGTACCATTTTTGATAATTTTGTTCTAAATAAAATTATCAAAAATATTTACAAATTCTCGGCTATTTGTCTATAGTGGGTGGAGATAGACGAAATCGTCTGAGGGCCACCTGTGTATGAGAGCGATCGTGTGTGTGTGTATTTGCCTATAGGCTTTCTTTTTCTTATTATCTTATAATGAATTTATTTAGACTTGGTCCATATCTATCTAGTAATTGATAGTCAAGTCTTGCTTTAATTCTTAGTATTGCTATCAAGTCCTTGCCCGGATAGGTGACTTTCTTATTATATTTTGTAGAAAAGCAGGATATGGTGGCTAACAAGGCATCCAAAGAAAAACAGCAAATCTTTTTTTTAAATCTGGCTTTACTACATAGAAGTGTTGACATTTCGACTATCTCTTTCGGTCTTAGGACCTTAAAACAATTAATTTTATATATTTCAAATACAATCGGAACATTTAGATTTACATATTAATATAAAATACAGGTTTTACTTCAAAATATAGCATATACGAATATTTTTTTAGTATTTGTTTTTCCTTTATAATATTATCATTAATATTCAATATTCAAGGTGATCGAAATGATATAAAAATATATAAAATTTGTTCCTATCGGCACTGTTTGTCCTTTATTTGAGTGAGGAATAAATTATATATATGACTTGAAATAGACAAAATGAAAAACTGAATGTTATTATTTCATGCTGGATGATAATATCAAGAGGAAGGTGAGAGAATTAACCAGCGCCGTTTTTAATCCACTGCTATCATCATTTATTTATGCATTTATTTCGAGCTGCATGACGCTGCCTATCATCATATGCACCTCGAAATATATGCATAAATAAATGATGATAGCAGTGGATTAAAAACGGCGCTGGTTAATTCTTTCACCTTCCTTTAAAAAGGAAAAATGTTCTGAATGTAATTGAATTATAAGAATCAATTGTTTTAATGTTGCGAAGACTCCGTAAGAGTCGATTTAAACTTGGACAATTCTATATATTTAAAAAAAAATTTATGGTATGGTTGGAGATAGGCAGCAAACGCCCAAGGGACACTAGTGTATGTGTGCGATAGTTGGTATATCTATGTGTAGCTTTTATTTTGGCTTTAATCTCTGGAAACCCTCATTGAAAAAGAATAAACAAATTTATAGTCTCAGTAGAGAAGCTCTTAAAATTTGAAACGGATCAGTCTGCAGGGGGCTGAAAAAATGGCTTCCCAAATTGTATCGCCATGATATTCTCCGCTGGGCTAAATCTTTTTAAACTCAGTGATAATAATTAAGACGTTTGTCTTGAGCCCTGGAACTGAATGGGAGCGGATTAATTCCAAAAACTATCTAAATGCTCATCAAACAACTTTCTCTTATCTAAGATAAGGAAAGCTGACTGATGTGCTGGCACACCACACCTTATATTTTCAGATTAGGGATTGCTAAAATAAAGGGGTGGGAAAGTGTTGCAACTTCGTTGAGTATTTTCTTATATTTTTAAAATTCAAATTCATTTTCAAAATTTAACTTTTAACTAGAACGTAATAGCTAGTATAACCTTGCTTCAAGTATTGGAGATACCTCCACTCAAAATTTAATTAATTAAGCCATAAACATACCGGGCGATCCTTCGAGCTCCATTTGACATTTGCTCCTTTTCTCTCTCTCTTTCCTTTTCCCCGTTTCATTGCTTTTCATTTCATAATCTTCATCAAAACATGTTTATAATTAATTCTAATACTTTGTATTTGCAGGTTGTTAATGACTCGGGTGTTTTTCCACTTGATAACACATTAATTGGAAACCAGGCTTCGTGTGCAAATGAAAAACGTCAAAGTTCATTAAAGGTAAGAATTTCTCTCTCTATGCACATATAATAAGAATCTATTATAAAATTGTTCCAAAGTCTTGAAAATACCATATTAAAGTTTAATTATTCGATTTACTCTTTTATACTGAATTTAATATTTGATAAATAAATTAACAAAAACTTTAAAGTGAGTTTTGAGAATATGTTAAATATTAAATTCCAGAGAGTTGGATGAAATTTTTTTTTTCTTTTACGTTTTGGGATAAATAAATATATTTAATAAAATTGGGATAAATAAATATATTTAAATAATAATATTCAAATCTATATGGCTTCAGATCCCGAAAAGATTTTAAAAAGCTCCTTACACTTAGAGCAAAGCTCTTGCTTCATCTTCCATTTAACATTGGTTCTCTTCGCGTCCTAAGTTTAAATTATATTACCAATTAATTAAAATAAAAGAATTTAAATGGTTTTTGCAAATAAAAATATAAAAAAACTTCAAGGGGTAAATTTGAAGCATTGTTTCTTCCATTCGTTGCAGTTTTTATTCGAAAATAAATTTCCGAGTTATCCCTGGCTGACAATGATGGCGTGTGATTTTAAAGCCATTCATTTCTCTGATTATCTTATGGTGAATGCAGCACCAACTCGTAAAAAAATCCCCATACTTGTGTGAAGTCTCTTCTCAAAACCTTATACAAAATAAAACCCTCTATACTGTACATACATAAATCCCCAAACATCAGCTCTTGGAGCCAATCTAGTCCCAAAATGTATTGCTGATACACGCATTCTTTGGCCTCCTGGGAGTAAGAAGCAAAACGAATACTAACCACACTTAATTTTTTTTCTCTCCTCCCTCTTTTCAATTCAACTCTCTTTCTGTCTCACATAGGCGCCTAGTAATTTGATATATACTCTCAATATCAACTGGTTTCGGACATGAGTTCATTTACTTCGCCTTTTGGAATGATTAAACATTCTTTTTTGATTATTCTGTCAAAATTTCAAGCGTTACCTTGTGCCTCTTCTTTCCCCCTCCTCAAAGTTTTATTCATTTTGTATGCCTGCGTTGTCTCACACTCCGGCTGCTGGCTCCTTTTGCTTATTAATGACAAAAATTTCTAAAGCTTATTATTATTCATGAATTTATTAAAAATTAAATCTTATATTAATGTTGAAATATTAAGCCTATTTAATTTTTAAAGTTCCGGTCATTTGTTCATATAAGTATATCTGTATTAAAGAGAGAAATATCGATAGAAAGTTCCTTTGTTGGGAAAGAGGAAGACAGAAACTTGCTTTAAAAAAGAGCCCGTATGAAATTGCTAATTCTATGTCAATAAGAGAAATGATTTTCATTTGTTAGTTTATTTTAAGAGATGGTCTGTTTTTCTTAAATTTAAAATACAACAAAAAATATATTACATATACAGGTAAGAGGAAATAAAAGTTTTGTACTTCTCAACTCTAGTAAAAACAACTTATAAAAATAATGAGGATTTATTTTTATTTTAATGAGGATTCCGTGGTGAATTCACGAAAGTGTAGGATTTTCTTTTCATTTAATATAAAAGTATAAGTGGATTGCTTTGGAAATATGAGTTTTATGAGAAATACTCAAACATTAATACATATTCAGCTAAAAAGATAAACTGATGTAATGTGGCGTCATTTGCCGATCATTGCTATGCGCATATGGGATAGCGAGAAGTGTATAACTGCTACCTTTCGGTAGGCATTGCAAAGATAGAGAAGAGAGGTTTGTAAATATAAAAATAAACTGATAACCGATCAACTCAAATTAGTTAATAAATTATAATCTTTTTTAGCGAGTGGAAAAATGTTTTTGTGTCGTCGTTTCTGTCACAACTGCTTCGGTCCTATGGTAAATTTTATTTATTAGTATTCGTTACATACACTTATATAATTATAATAGAAACCATTCCCGATATATTATTATTTTTTTTTTTTTTATTAGTTAACCTAACCTCACTTTTAGAGATAAATGTCAAACTCTGCTCGCAGCTTATGACGCGACTCCTTATCACAATCCTGTAATGGCAAATAATTTTTTTATTCAACTTTCACGGGTTAAAATTGTTTCATTAAATATATGGTAGGAGCGCAGTGTGAAGATATCAGTTAATGTTATTTTGAAATTTTTTATATTTAAAAAAAAATTATTATGTAATTGTATACTAATAAAAAAAACATACGTTTCTAAGAAGTGTTGATTTGAAAACTACTTGGATATTTTTTTCACTGTCTGCCTGTCTAATTCAACTTTTTCATAAACTTCTCTACCCCCGCCGAGTTCATTTTCTGCAAAAAACTAGAGATAATTTATTAAAACATTTCTTTAATAAATTCATAATTCATAAAACTTTTGTTCAAAAATATTTATCTAGATATTTACTATGATATGATGATGATTATGACAATTTTTTTAATTAAAAATATTTTTTTTTTACAAAAAATTAAAAATTCTTTAGAAATTAGAAATTATTTTTTCTTATTATTTTAATCGACCAGTTTATGTGCTGACTACATCAGTTTTTTTATAAGGTAAATTAATGTTTGTGGATCTGCACTTCTTGAATGTTTTTGATTTTACATCGGAATTTTATTTTGAAAACTGCTCTAGGAATTTTGATGAAATTAATCTATTTACTATTTCATGCTATTGAATATTTTAACCTCTTTTTAAATTTTAACAAATTTATTAATTATGAATTTAAAATTTTTATTCAAATTAAATCATAATTAGTTATAAGTATTTTAAATAATCATCGTTTCTAAATTTCTATATTCATTGAATAAGAATTTTATTTAGGGATATATATCATCCGTCCATTTTAGAAAAATTTTTAACAAATAAATGTTTTTTACGAGACACTAAAATATTCCGTTTATTTATTTATTTTTTGACAAGTTATGTTTAGGTTTCAATTTTTCGAATTATGAAATTCCTCTTAAATTGCAAAATTTTATCTAACTGTGTTGAAACAAGAGGGGTCTCAAAAAATTGTTTCTCTTATTTTTCTTCATCAACACCATCAATTCTCAACATAATTTTCCCTTGTTGAACTTTTTGCTTCCCATTATCATTTTTCTTCTAACATCTCAGATATAATGCCAATGCTATAAAAAAAAAACAAAATAACGATATAATAACAAAATGTTTTCTCTTTCTTTCTAAAAATTTTTAACTCGAAAGGATAATAATAATTAAATATAAAATTTTATTAAACAATCTGCATAATCGAGGTCTCCTTTTCGCTGAAATATTATAGACAGTCCAGCACCCCATTGCAAAGAGATGGACCCGGATGTTTTCTATCTAACCCTTCTCTCTCTTCCCCCTCCCTTTTATGCGAGTCTGAGTGTATAATAGGCGCCCGGGGACTTAATTTGTGAATTTAATTTGATTTCTCTGTGGTCTCGCTATTCAATATAAACAGGTTCGAATGCAATGCAAATTACGATATATATTTATTAGGGTCTTTAGAGAGGCTTTCGTGTTCAAATTTTTAAGCCTCATATTTTTATTAAGAAATTGCATCAATCATATTATTTATATTTTATTTCCTTGAAACTGGGATATGTGAATATAAATGTAGAGCTATACAAATTTTATAAATAACTCATTTGAATTTTCCAATTTTAATTAACAATTCATTTCATTTAATAAAATCTTAAATAGTTAAGCTTAAAAACTTCTTATTGAAATTATCTTAATTTTTTGTTTATTCTTTTCTTTTCTCTGACTTTTTAATTTAGAATTCTATTTCCAAATAAGTAAGTGACTTTCTCATTCTTAAGATAATTAAAAAATACATTTAAATTAAATTTTCAAAAGTTTTATTTTGCTATTAATTATGCATTCTATTTAAAATCGCACTTTCTTCTTAAAACCTTCTCTTCTGACTGAATCTCTTTTTTACTTAAATATGAAAATAATTCCCTTCATTTGGAAATATACAGAGTATAATAATAATAATAATAATAAAAAGAAGAGGAAGGAAAGTTTGTTACTAACGAGTTTCATTCTTTGTACATTTTTTGAAAGCCATTTAAAAGATTAGGATCTTCAAATGGTTGCCAATAACTTTGAAAATAAAAAATTTAAGATATATTGGAAATTACCTATGATATTTATTTTTAGAAAGCTGAACAATAATTGATGCTTTGAAGACAAAGGAGGAATAGTGCATGATTGAGACTCAACACAGCTCTTTCATATCTAAAAAAATGATCCTATTACTCACAATATAGTTAAAATATTATATATAAAGGACTATACATTGACGTGTAATTTTTATCAATTTTTGAGGAAGGGCCCGAAACGTCGACCGAATCTTTTTTACATCCGAATCCACATCCCTTAGCTTTGAAGGCTCTCACTATCGACAATGTTATTTAATGTCTCTAGCATTTCAGCCACGGGGTGGGAGCATAAGACCTAAAACATGCGGATCCTCAATTACCGGATGCTAATCCAGCTTTTTTTAACCATTCATTTAATTTTTATTTATTTGTTTTTCCCAAATTTTTTAATTTGTATTTGATAATCCGGACGACTCCTGTTTCCAATTAGTTCGGAGCTTGGAGTTTTCTACGGGAATTCATTTTTTTTTAAATTATTATTTGACCGGCCCTTAGCCAAAAGTCATTCAGCCAAAATTTATAGTTTAACATATTTAATTTTTTTAACATGAATAAGCTAAACAAATTATTATTATATAATTATAATTGGATTTTTAATGATACTGTAAAATTTTTCATGAAGGAAAATACTAAAAGATCCATAGTACCCTGAACGAATAGAGCTAGCTTTTACATTGTTTGGGTAGAGCTTATTACCCCTTAGGGGTCGAGCCTTATATTGATTGATTACTTTTTAATTGATCGTAAAATTGAACAGTTTTAAAATTCCGTACTACTTTTGTTAACTACTAGAATAAGTTTCAAAAAAAAAAATAAAATTTTTTTGATAAAGAACAAAATAACATCTCTTAATATTCATCTTTATGTGAAAAAAATACCACTCTTTTCTCTTTTAAACTTGTCATAAAAAGATTATATTTATTTTGTCACTAATTTTCCTGATTCCAAAACCATTTAATAGACTAGTCGATGGTTCATAATTAAAATAAAATTACTGGTTTAATTTCTCCTCTATTTGTAATATCACATGATCTAAAATACAAATAAACAATAAATTCTATCAAGTTATGTGAACTATTTGCGCATATTAGTTTCTAAACCTAATCTAAACTAGATATTTAGTTTGGGTTGATTTAGCCAGATGTTGCATTGATCGAACTGCTTTACAACTTTACCCCGACATCAAGAACCCCTCTCTTTTTAACAAGAGAGAGAGGGGACTATTGAACATTTTGTGGCCAATGTGGGATGAGAGAATATCGTTAAAATAGCGAGAGGCCCACCCTGTCCCTCTGTGCTGCTGTCAAAAGCCGTGATGGTTTCAAGTAATCCTTTAAGGATCGTCGATGCTGATGGTTTCGTTAATTACATCTATTTCGAAATATTATTTAATAAATATCCTCGAAACAACAACATCTGCGCATGATATTTATTCAAATTCTCGATTAACATGTTGATATCGGCTAATCGTCTCTCTCATCTCTACTTTTTCATATTCAGAATTTGATTACTTTTTAAAGAAATAATGAGCCACATAATATTTAGGGATCTTCTTTAAATGCAATTCAAATGTTTTCATTTCGTTAAATTGAATAATATTTACCATTTAATGATCTAATTAGTTACCTAAATACTGATGGATTTACATTTGAGAGGATTTAAAATAAAGTTTAATGAGATTTCGATGCTGGATTCCCATTGGTCATGATTTCCAGGGACTGCACAGTGCACAGGCATTTCGCTGGAGTGGAATCCTAGTTCCTTTCCTAGAGAAACGTTTATCAATAGAGTTGAATATATTTTTGCCAGAAAGTACATTTCTTCCTGTTATATTCATACAGTCCCCTAAATAAATAAATTCGTTCTATAAAAACCCAAATGACAACCCACTAACGAATTTTTAGGCAGAGCTCCTCTGACCAGATATGTGCAGTTGCTACATCTCCCTGGAAATTAAATAATGTGTAAGGGTGGTCCATTCTATAGGCGTTCTGGAGCAATTAATCGAAAAATCCATTAGTAGGTTGGGTTGCCTACTTTACAAGCAAGCAAAATGAACCTCCATGATATATTAAAATTTTTCTATCCATATTAACCAAAATATATTTTTTTTCTGAATTAAATTTAATTAAAAATAAATTAACGATTTAGAAACAAAGAATTAAATATTGGTTTTATAAAGAAAGGAAATTTTATTATATTATATTTAATAGAATTTATTTTAAATATTAACGTCGATGTTTCATTTTTAATGAATCTCTTCATGAAAGCAGGAATTCCATGTCCGAAATTTCCTCCTTAATATTAATATGAATAAATTTTAGTAAATATAATAAAACACTAACTTTTATTTAATTTCTCTCTTTGTTCTTTTGGATTTATTAAAATATTTCCTCTACGTTTCATTCTGGTGGCTTCTCTTAATATTTTCAGTCTTCTAACATTTTCAAGATTTAGCGTATTTTATAAAATTCTTAGTAGTTTTTTAACTTTCGATTAAAAATATAATCTTTAGACAAATAGTTTCAGTCTACGAGTTACCCGAGCTAACAGTAGCAATTCTTTTGCATGTATTGTTAGTCTTCTCCCCCTTCCCGTGAACGTCAGGCTCTGACTTGTTTTACTTTTCTGTCGTATCTATTTATGATTTAAACTGCGGCCTGCAGGCGGATAAAATAAGATTGTCATCATACTTTTTCAAGAATGAATTATCAAATCAAATCAAAATGGAGTTTAGGGGGCAAATTTATCTTTTAAACAAAGCTTCTTGTAAATGAAAAAATTTAAAACATAAATGAAGTAAGTAATTTGGCTGATCAAAAAATGAGGTCGTCGCTCTACCTCAGCTTTGCCGACAAACAAGTTATAAGACCCCTGATTTAAAGGATATAAGGCAAGACTATTTCCAAATTTGATTATAATGAAAATAAATTGAATTTCAAACGAATCTTGCAGAAGTTTTAATCAAAGTTACTTAAACACTATAAAAAAAATGCGCTATATCTAGATTTATATTATACTCATAATAATCTTTAAAAAATCCCTTTAAATATGTAGGATTAAAAAATTCACCTCCCCCTTAGTTATTGTCAAAGTTGATATTTAAAGTCAAAATTTTAAGTTAAGAACCAAAGATTTCTCGATTTTCTCCCCCCCCCCCCCCCTTCCTTTTTTCTTTTTCTTTTTATCTCTTTGAAAAGAAAGATTTGCCAAGGGTAAGGATAGATGGATGATCAGGAGGGTTGCTGCTGTTACTGGACTAACTTTGACTCTAACAATTGCATCAGCCACCCATCCTGAGACGAATTTGACGACGTCACCTTACCCATCCCTTGAAAAGGGATTATGATAAGGGATGCTAGAGTCTGGGGCAAGAGCAAGCACAAGCAGGCAACTTGCGTGTTATCTTCAAGCACGTATTCGTAGGGCCTCTCTCTCCTCAGTCCTTAGGGCATCTGGGTCCTTGAGAATGGATGGCAAAGGGGTAATCTGGTCCTTGCTCAGGGGGTAATCTGTTTGGCCATCAGAGACGACTCCATGTCGGTCTGCTTGTCTGTTTGTTTGCCTCCTTTGCCAGGCCACTTCAACAATTTCATCCTCTTGCTGTCTAATGCACTCCTCTCTAATTTACTAATACCAAATAAGGAACTATATTAACGAATCAATCAGTGAAGGGACCTGGAGAAAAACGATAGGGTCCATTTTATTCGCTAAGGGACTGTATAATTTTTAATGTTTGCTGGAAATTTTTTTCTTAAATATTTATAATATAAAAAAATATAAATAATAATAAATAAGCAACCAAGTTGGGAAACTTTCTAACTTCTAACTCCTCTCTTCAGAATCGATTGATTTGAAAACTTTACATTCTTAAGAAAATGGAAAATGAACATTTCCTTCATTTTAGTTTAGCCAAATTGGAGCAGCTGACTCTTTGGATCCAAAAAAGAATTCACTCGTTAGTTTCGTGACCCTATCAACAAACATCTAATCATATGATCGTATTCAGAATTAATTAATGAGGCACGACATATTCGTAGGTATAATTAGATTGTATTCATGTGTAGTAAGGGCTCTATCTCAAGCAAGTATTTCATGAAACATAAAATGAAGTAAGTGGTGTACTAATTTTGCTTGCGTTTTTGTATCGCTTTTATTTATAATTGCTGAAATAAACAGGTGAATCTCGAATGGTAAACCCTGAAGCAAGGAGGACAAATTTCCAAAAAGATCCTCATTATTATTAAAAAAATACTTGATTTATTGACTTTGAAATAAATCAACTTTTCCTAGTTAGCTTTGAGCGATGATTAAGTTAAAAACCAACGGGAGCATGAATTCGTTTTTTTTTTTGTTTTCTGTAAGGTAGGCAACAAAAATTACCAATTCACTAACGGATTTTTCGATTAATTGCTCCAAAGCGAACCAACATGCGCTATTGTTAACTCTCCCGCGAACGGAGGTTCTCAATCAGGGGAGATTACCCCTAGGAGGAAATTTTAGTGTTTCAGGGGGGGATCGAGATGCTTAATAAAATAAAATAAAATACTTTTCAACATATTTTTTTTTTTAATTATAAGAGGGTGATATTTTTTAATTCATTTATCCTCCTCCTCCCCCCGTCTGGTGCCCTAGAAATTAAAGATACTGACAATGTAAATATTGATAACCTTCAAAGCAGGGGTGGTATAGATTTGGTGAAAATTTATTTAAATCAATACGAATTGATATAATTAAATAAATATGGCTGGATTATATGCATCATAATTAATATAAATTGTATATCGATTAAAGTCTCTATGACTGAAAAAAGAAAAAAATATTTATTTATTTATATTTTGGCTTTTTCTTCTTTAAGATTAACCTACTCACTTCATATATTTAATTATACAGTTTACAGTTAGAACTTGGCACTAAAAGTAATAAAAAAATAAAAAAAAAAAAAAACTTCATTCTCAGTATTTTTTTTATTTTTGTTTTTTATTGCAACCTTCTTGCTGGAAAGGGGGGAATTATATCTTGCAGTTTACTAAAAAGGGGGAATAAAACGAAAAAGGCTGTCCTAGAAATTAGAGGACTACTGTGTTCTAGACCAATTAACCGAAAAATCTCTTAGTGAATTGTTCATTTGGTTGTCTCACTTCCAACAAGCAAATATCAACTTATTTATGTTTGCCCGTATCGATGTATTAATGATATGCTATGAATATATGAACCTTTTTTTAACTTCCATACGCCTATTATAAAATTCTGGTGTGATTAATACCAGATCACACTATTTAAACATACCGGAGATAAGAGGAGGTTGTGTGATGTGCTATTAACGACGACTAACCACGTCTCCAAGGTGGGGGGGCCAACAGAATTACACTTTTTAAAAATCTCCCTCGGAGAAATTCACTGGATTTAAGCCTCTCCTCCTAAAAACATCTCTAACTCTAGTAAAAATATTAATTAGTTAATATAATAAATATAATATAATAAAATGGTTATGATTAAGTGAATAAGTTGGCAAAAAAGACATTAATCTCTGCTTCCACCAGGTTTAAATATCAAAAAAGATTTTTAATACATTTTTACTTTCTCTTATTTCTCTTTTTTTTTTTTCAAAGCGTTCTTTTAATTAAATATTTTTAAAAGTATTAATATTTTGAAATGACATGAAGTTAATTAGAATTAAAAAAATAAAATATTTAATAACAAAGCTACAGGGGTTTCCTCTTTAATTTTAAAGATAATCTCACGTCAAAATTCTCGTATGTCATTTTTTTTTATTAAATCTTTCAGAATTTGTATATTATTATATTATATGGTGAATAATCACATTCAGATATCTCAAATATAGAACATGGTTACTTGAGAATTGGTATTTTTTCTCTCATTTATACTTTTCTTATTATCTTTATAATTTCATTTTACTTCCCTTACCTTTATATGTAATATATAATGTGAAAGTAATTTGGTCCCAAAAAAACCGATATCGAGATT
>JAAAKE020131125.1:0-33830 GCA_010014785.2 Anisolabis maritima | reverse complement strand
CGCGCTTTTCCTACGCGATGGCGGGGTGTGCGGTGGTCGTGGGGTTGGTTGGGCGGTGGCGGGGGGCGAGCGAGTACATCACTCAGTTTAGTTAAGAGAAAGTTGTGTGATGTGCCTTTTTCACACCTGATTTTTTTTTTGTGAGCTCAGAATTTGTTTCGTTACGAATATTCGTTACTAAAGGATTTTTATCTCTAGATAAGGATTTGGGAGTCAATAAAATATAAATAAATTTTTCTCGCTCAGGAATGGGACCGGAAGCGAGACCTCTACCTCTTGCATATTTTATGATATATATCGCCATTGCTTTAATAATTTCTGCGCTTATGGTGATATAAAATAGATAAACACGAATTATTTTCAGCAGTCAATGACGTATTTAATCCAAAATAAAATCACTTTCAAAGAGAACTATTCATAGACGAGGTGCTTTGCAATTTTTTTTTTTTTTTTTTCTAAAAATAAGTTATTGTATTTCCCGGACCTGTTTTCGGATCATCAGAGAGAGAGAGAGGGCTTTTGAGGGCGATCCCATTCCTATATTTGCTAATCCTGATTAGGAAGACTACTTAGAAATGGTTGTCGTATTATAATATTCTCCAAGTTCTTTCTCCTTCAAAATAAAAGCCCGCAATGGAACCGCCATCATTCAATCTTATTTTATTCTCTTTCAATAGTTCGTGGGGGGGGGGGGGGGGGGGGGGGGGTGGTATTGATAACATAACTGTCACAAATAAAACTTTTAATCGAAAAAATATTTTGTTGAAATTCAAAAAAATTAATGAAAATTGTCAAATGGGTGGGTATTGATAACTAAACAGACTAAAATAGTCTTTTTAATGGAAATAATATTTTTTTACTAATTTTCTTTGAGTTTTCTAATAAAATTCTATTAAATAAAATAATAGTTATGTGAAAAATATAAACCCTATACATAACTATACTTTCCCACTACACTTTTCATATATTGGTAAGAGACAGTAAAAATAGACAGGCCTGAATCTACTCAACGATCATATTATTTTTATATTTTAATAAACTATTTTAAATTTTATTTTGAAAAATTAAAATATTACTTATTTTTTTCACTTTTTTATATATATAAATTATTCTAAGCTCCATTTTAATACTTTATACCAATATATAATAAATGATTACTAAGCCTACCTTCCTTAAACTTTCAATTTCTACACTTTATATAAAGCAAAATAAATTAATTGATTTTCTTATAGATATAAAGTGAAATAAAATAATAATTCAAATTAGATATACTATATATACCTAATTAATATATATAATTTCATAAAATAAAGGCGTAAATTAATATAAATAAAATTATTAAACTAATTTGTTGTCGAAAATTGTAGGGAAGAGAAGAGGAGGTAATTAGCCATAAATAATATTAGATTTGTTCCAAAATATGAATTGAAAAATGTTGAGAATATATAGAAAAAATAATTTCTTAGATACTTTCGTTTTTTCCTTCAATTAATTTCGACCCGTTATAGAGAGAATCTATAGTCGTATATATTAAATAAACATTGTTAAATTTTGATATTAAATTATTCATATGAAAATCACACTTTCAAAAAATAATGTTATAAACGGTGAAATACTATGAATTATTTATTTATATAAATATAACGTCTAAATTTAAATTAATTTACAAAATTTTTTTTTTTAATTAATACAAAACGCAAAAGTGAAGACTTGTGTCATCGTTTTATTGACTGTGAGTAAATTCGACAAATGACACCATAAAAATGGAAAAGAATGACACTACATTCGAGGATATCCATCATTAGTTTGAAAAATACGGCTAAAATAAGCTAGTATTTTCAATATAAATTCAAAATACTTAAAATAAAAAATAAATATCTTAGAAATAAGAATACGCAAGACTGTCTTTTACATTTTAAATGATTGTGTATCCCAGCTATAGGGCATTTTATTTAAATGACACAAGAGAAATGCAACTATTTTTCTTTTCACCTAACGTTTCAGTCCCGATAAGAAACAACTTCAGAGATACGGTATATAATATTTAGGCCTATGTGCCAAAAGCGTCATTTATAATTAGTAGTACAGAAATATTAAATCTTAATAAGAGCAAGTAAAAATTTACTAGGAATATAGTATAGATTTGTCAGGTGAAATAAATATCAACATAAAATAATTCTAGATATAATACTGGCCCGGGAATTGAAACTTTGTTGTCAAAAAGTATTTTACAGTTTTTTATATTTATAGAACTGGTAAAAACTGAAATTATATTTATTTATTTTTTTATCGACCAACTGAAGGTTAAATAAGTAAAGTTAATGTAGTCGTAAAAAAAATCGAAATGGAACTCATGTTACCAAAATGTTTTCAGATCTCCTGATTAGATTCAGATCCATTACTAGTACTTTTTGGAATGATGTCTGTGTCTGGTTTATTTTGTCTACAATAAATCAAAAAATAATTATTCAACTGTGCTGAAATTTTGCACGCATAAAATAAACATAAATGTCAAGAATTTAATGATCTTTGGTAAACATTAGACCTTTAGGGGAATGCTAGAGGGAAGGTGTAAAGTTTTTTTTTAGTTACTATAATTTTTTTATAAATGAAACTAGACCTTTATCCTTGCCAAATGATATAAAACACATGTATCTAAATTTGTTGCAACTTTGTTAAAAAATTCTTTCAGAAATTTGAATCTTAACATTGCTGATAGCCATTGAAATCAATAAACAAATGCAAATAATACAATTAATCAACTTTTAATTTTAATCAAATATTGAATGTGAGATTCAAAAATGTTAATTAAAATTAATAAATATTAATCACATTATAGACAAAAACATCTGGGAAGCTGCAGTGCCCCAACGAAATCTGAATCTGAGAAAGCGGTGGAATTGCGAGCGAAGTGAACCCAACATTTATTCAATTGCACCCTTCGCTCGCAACAGTTTCAATATAATAATAAGGATTTATAGATGGTATCCAAATCTAACGTAAAAATTCTGATATTTGGTAAAAAAAGGCCACTTTGACCATGCTGCCATGGACCGATTTTTAAAATTTTTGCAACTTTTAACTCCATTTTTGATGATTTATTCGAACCCGAAGTGAACATTTTGATATTCAAAAAAATATTTTCTACAGGCGAGATACAGAGAAATACAATATTAAACTTTTAAAGTTCATTGCAAAATATCTTTTGACCTAATTAAGGATTCTTCTTATTATTTTTTTATTATTTATTATTAAATGGTTTATAAAGTTGACCGCTCGGCTTAGTGCGAACGACTTGTGTATTTATTTTACTTTCTTTGGAACTAATAAATTTGGCTTAAGTTATTTAATATATTAATACACTTGGCAGCCTATTATTCTGACATTAGAGGCCAGGTTAGATTCCAGTGATTAAAATTTCGATGAAATTTTTTTTTTTTTTTATAAATAAACAAATAAATAGATCATTAAAATTAAAATTATATACATACGTTTATAAAAATATAATAATTTTTGCGATGAATAATATTTCTTGATTTTCGCTAATTTCAAAAAATATATATTATTTTTAGAACAAAAGGAAAAAAAATTATTTACGTTAAAAAAAAAAAGTTTTGCAGTTTACAATATATATATATATATATATATTATTTTCGGGAATAGCAAGATTGCGACCCCGAAAACAGAACCAAACCACTTCCACCATCACTTCCTAACACAAAACTCTTGAAAATGGCTCCAAAAGGAGAGCCGAAACGTCGAGTAAATCTCAACAATTAAAGCGGACCAACCCGGGAAAACATTATTCCACATATATATGTGGAATAATATATATATATATATATATATTTATTTATTTATTTATATATAATATAACAAAAGACGCGTATCTTTTTCTGCCAAATATAATTGTCTTAAGTTGTGTGCATATGTTTAATTAATTACCTTGTTTTTAATTTATTAAAATATTTAGTCTAAAATAGTCCTTCAATATTCCCATTTTAACAGGGAAGCAAAGTATAAAATTAGTATAGATTGGTTCATTATTGTGGTTTTGTAAATACCACCATATGATTGGAGGAAGTCTCGATGGTTAGAGGTAGGACATTCTATTTGTGGCTATAATAATAATAATATACAGTATAATCCATCCATTTTATTTAAATCATTTATCATTTGAAAAAAGTTATTAGTTTCCGCAAAATTCCCTGAATATTATATATATATATATATTATATATTAATAATTAATTATTAATGCGTTTAAAATGTAAAGTGATGAGAATTTATTTAAAAAAGATTTCGGAATTTTCCGTATTATATAATCCGCGTTCAAACTGTACTAGTATATGCTATATCTATAAAGAGATTACACACTGTTTTATAACCAATAATTGACAGATAACATTGTAGGTTCCACTCAAATAAACCTTCCACGAATTAATTTTTACATCAGAGAAGAGAAATTAGAAAAACCAAGAGAATTTTTACATAGACACACATGACTTATTTATTGATTTCAAAGAGTCCTATGAAAAAATTAACAAACACCAACTCTACTGTGCCTTTATTTAATTGACTTTAACATCCCAGTAAAATTGAGGGAGGGAGATGATGAAAGCTACAATGAATAACGTGAAATGTCACATCCGTATTCAATCAAGCCTTTCCGTCTAAAAATATAAAAAAAATAAAAAAATAAAATAAAAGTCTCAAACAGGTCGATACTTTTTTCACTCCTTTTTTACTATCCCTTTAGTTATTGCTAAATGAGAGAAATTTTGATCAATTTGAAGAAACAATAAACCATTATACGGTATAAGGCTTTAGATAAAATTGTTTGAATTAAAATATTGTAATAATTATATGATTAAAATGTATGAAATAAAAAACATTTTAGATTAATGAAAAATATTGAATAAAAATTAAACTTTTAACTGTATTAATTTGTTTCTTTTAAAATTTCTCAATAAAATTTTTAATAAATGTGGGGTCAATAAGACGAGAGGCATTCTGAACATTTAGGCCAAGAGCCTAAGGAAAGTTGATCAAGAATTATTTTTAATGGTTATTGTGATGGATAAGCCAACACGTTTGATAATCCCATGAAGATAAAAATTTTTTCATAATTTCCACATTGGGACCAGCTTCTGAAAAAAAAATATTATTTTACAATTAACCTATTTCAATTTTAATTAAAAGAGATCTTCTAACTAGTTAAATAAACATTTGAAAATTGAATAATCAATTTTTTTATAAAATTAATAAAGATATTGTACTACATATATATGTGTGTGTACTATTTTTATATATTGATTGATCTTTGAGTTAATATTAAAAAATCCTAATCAAAAATATGCTTTCAAAAAAGATGAAATAAACATAAGAGAAAGCGACTGGCGTTCAGTGGACCGAGGCTCTCTGGTTAAAAGGTGAGCATGTCCGCTGCGAAAGTGCAAGGTTTCGCGTCTCGGAGGTCCCATTTATGCCCAAATAATACAATCGTCTTGTATATGATAATTGAGTTAGACACAATTGATGCCAAAAAATCCTTCAATCAACCATATTGCATATAAAGGGAGAGCTTTCAAATGAGATTTTATTGCTGAATAAGATTATTTATTATTCATAACAACTATGAAAAGCTTTAATTCTAAAACGAAATTAGGTACTATTGTACTGTATTATCTATTCCATAACGATTATACTTCAATATATTTACATTCCAATAACAAGAAAAGTTTAAATAAATTAGAAAACAAGTCTTATATTATTATTTATTTAAATGTATTCCATCTTCCAAATTGTATTTTTAATTATAAGATTAAAATATTTATATTTTTATTTTGTTAAATTCCAAAATGTGGAAAATAAAATTTAAACATTTTCTTCCATAATTAATGGGTAAGATAAATATTTTGAATTTAATATATATGTAATTAAATAGATTAATAACTCTAGATTAAATAATAATATAGTAGCCTCTAATATCCAGACAGACAATACTTTTTAGTTCATTCTTTACGTTAACTCAACTTTTTTACTCTTTTTATATTCTCTCTTCTTCAGATTAGATATGAGACGCCTTTTAAAGAGGCCTCGAAAATGATTCTTAATTTTTTTAAGAGTTTCCGGTTGAGTGTTTTTTTAATTTTATATACTTATATGTTTGTTTCAAAAACATTATTATTGTTAATTTTAGCAAAAATTTTTTATAGGTTGAAAAAAATAAAATTTTTAGAGGGATGAATATTTTTCATTTTAGTTGACATTATTTTTACCAAGTTAAAAAGTATCTCACTATTTAGCAAATTCACCGTGAAAGGGTTAATCGATTGAAAAAAAGGGAAAAATATTATTTCGAGTCAGAAAAAACAATAAAATTTTTTCAATTAATTTTTTTCGAGTTGAATCAATTTCACAACCACAAATTTTTAAACATTCTCATATATCTCTGCGGTCTTATCGTAACGACCCTCAAATATCACATGTGTACAAAACCAAATCAGACAAAAATTTAATTTATTTCTAATACATAGCTTTCTAAAATTGTAACCCGCTGAAAAAATCTAAAATATCAACTTTCAATAATCCCTTTAAAAAAAAAATTAAATTTCAATCTGGATTTTCTACACATGAAAAAATTAAAAATGTATTTTAAAATTAATTTGATGTCATTTTTATTTAATTAGTATTTCTTAGTATTAACCCTTTATTTAGTCATTATTGTATTCAATTGCACCAGTAGAAGTTTTTTAAGAGAGGAGGAGAAAAATTAAAATATTTTTTAAAATATTTAATTTATTTTCTAGATTATTTAACTTTTTAAACCCTTGAAACTATTTTGAGCAAATCTACGATTATATGCAAATAATTTAATTTATTCTTTCTTAAAGTAATTAAGAATAAATTCCAGGTGGAAGAGGATAAATGCTAGTGCCTAACTGTCACCGATGATTATATATTCTTTGACTATCTTTTTCTGGATGTCTGCCATTATCTCAAAATAAACTTATACTGTTTAGGAGAATTTCACAAAAATTTGAGTACATATTCTGATTAAAGTTATTAATTTATTATTTTCCGAAAATTGCTCCCCCTTGAAAGCGTCGCCTCACTCCTTGCGCCTTTGTTTAGATGCATAAAGCAGCGGCCATGTTTAAAAAGCTTTATTTTAATTATTATATCTTGAAAGACTTGAAGTGGGCAATTAGTGGCGAAATTAAAAACCATACTTAGAAAATTAGTTTGTTTTTGAAAAGATTCCATTTTTTTAATAACCTATTTTATTAATTTTTAAATTTGAAATATAAAAAAAATGAATATTAGATTAAAGAGAGAAATCGAAAACATTTATTATGGTTATAAATAATTAAATGAAATAAATAGTAAATTAGCATTATTTCATAAATTTAGACAAGCTCAATTCCATTCAATAGATAAATAAAGAACTTTTATGCGATTATTTGTTCACTCTATTGGCTTTATGAATTAGTTTAGAATTAGAACTAGCTATTAGCATTGTTATTCATTTTCAAATTTTATAAATATTTACTTAATAACTAAATAAAAATTTTAAATGCTGTATGATTTAGATTTTCTTTAGAAAAAAATGTTTTTAATAACAAAAAATAATTAATAATAAAAGAAATTCATGTTTTATAAATCAAGGATTTATAAATGAGGATTAATTTTTATGAAATGAATTCTATGCAAAAATTTTATTTTATTCAAAAGAAAATTTATAAGCGGATATTCTTATTAAATAAATAAAAATTTAATAACCAGCTTATTTCGACCTATACATATTTTGATATGAAAATATCAGTTTAAAAAAGAGCATGATGAAAATAGGGAGGATATCAAAATATTCTAAAATATAAACCGCACACAATGTTAAAATTATCAGTGGAGCCATTCCAAAGGATGGCATTGTAGGCTGTGGAGCTTCGCTTCCGCCTTCTTGTTCACGCAGGTGCAAATAGAATGTCTTTCTTGGTTGGACTTGCTCTATACACCAAGTGTTTCTAGGAGAATTGCCTGCTTAATATGGAGGTAAAATCTAAACTTACATAGGAACTGTTTTAAATAGTTCAAACACTTGGAAAAAAGGTTAGATGACATTTTGGAGAACTACAAATATATTATAGTATATATATGGGATTTAGCTATGCCGATGATTCAAAGGAGGCCTCGTATTACCTTCAGTCAGCTTTAATTATGCTTGTCTTCTATTTTCTCTACATATTCATTCCTACTCTGAATGAAATAGGAAGTAATGTTAAAATTTATTTAATGTATAGAAATATTTTCCAAGCATATTTAAAAATATAGATTTCAATATATACATATATATATATGTAATCTGCAGGACCAAATATGTGTCTAGCCGCAGGGCTCCAGCTTCGGCGAACATTCCTGAAATAATATAGCTTTATTTAGACTCTTTATAAACTGTATATTTTTATTTTGTAAAATAATCTATTTTCTAATATTTTGACGGAAAGCTATTAAAAATATATATAACCTCCCTCCTTTACATCCAACTCTGATCGTTTGTTATTATATTAAATAATTTAAATAAAACCAAAATAAGATAATTTTCAGAAATTTGAGATATAAATTAATAAAAATAAAATTAATTTAATTATTAATATATATATCAAAAAATTTGAAAGCTTTATTTTTCCTAGAGTTAAAAGATTGTACAAATTGGTTTTGAAAACGTTATTATTGATGCTGGATGTTGATGAGAGAATGGAAGAAATCAGTCAGCATTCATCTGTCTCACAGTACTGCGTTCATTCTAACATTCCAATAGCCCCCTAGTAAACTGCGACAATCAGCCCCGTAGCGCCATTTGGTAAAAATATTTGTCTATAAGCATAAACCTCTTTCTTAATTTAGCCCAGATATAAAAAATGGAAAAAAAATACTTTGAAGCAGATTTCAGGGAAAATATGAAAGTCATTCATTATTTTTAGCATTGAGATAAAATATATTACAAAGTAATGAGTAAAATTTACTTAGCACATGAAAAAATAGAAAATCGGGGATAAAAATTGGACCACTCAAATTAGAACAACAAAACTACCTAAGCCCAACAAGAATAAAAAACGGCTCTATTCAAGTGATTGCCATCGCCCATTGATAGCGGCTGAATAACAGAGAATGTGACAACCAACTGGTGTGATAACCGGCCCGTTTTCCCTATAAATCAGGGATGTCAAAGATAGACACAAAAAATAGCAAGTTACAGCATTTTAATTAATATGAAGTTTGCTCAGCAAAACAAAATGCTCAAAGAAAATGTCGGAGCGACGAAAAATTTTGTTCATTATGTTGCTGCAAAGGGGACGGGAGATGCCTCCCTCCCGGAGAATACTTAAATTCACGCACTACCTGACACCTTAAGAAAATAGAAAAAAAACTGGCATATAAAGAAATGCCAATCTTAACTTAGGTAACTCGTATCCGCCATCCATTCATGCTTCTTTCTTTATAATTGATCAATCACACTAAATAAAATCTTTATTTTTAGTTTAAAAATATAAAATAATTGTGAAAAATACGAGTTAAAACAAAAAATTATTTTTAATCTGTTATAAGTGAAAACGAGAAATTTCTAATGCACAAAAAAAAATTAGCGTTATTACTAGGAAATTAGATTTATAATGTATTTGAAATTGCACATATTTAAGTACCCAAATAGTAAACCTAGATATACATAGAAATTCTATTTAAAAACATCCTCAAATTAATTATTGTTAACCTGAAGTATGAAAAGTGATCGATTATCATGCTATTAACGTGTAAGGGAGAAACTTATTTATCTAAATATAAACCATAATTAATTATCCTTTAAGTAAAAATGCTCTCAGAATGTTATTAAATAATTTCTATAATCGAAAATAATTTTAAATAAATGTTTCCTCCAAGGCATGTACTCCTCCGGGCCGTGGGACAACCGTGCCCCGTGAAAGTCTGAAATTTGGCACTTTATTAATTATTATTTAATATATTTATTTATATATATTAATTTGTTATTTAATTTTAATGATTTATTTTACATTCCACAGATGGATCATCAGATAGCATCAGTGCCTTTGCTCAGGAATTAGTGACTTTTATAAAAATTTACATTCCCAAATCTTTCCAAACCTAACGATTTATGTAATCGATCTAGGCGGCTGTGATTCAGATTTAGAAGGATGGAAAGCAGGAACAGCCAAAATTGTAAAGCCTCTGGATGCTTAATGAATTGAGACGTTTCGGGTCAATTTTATTGTCCCATCATCAGTCATGGGTTCATTATTAAATACTCTGGGTTGCATATTATAAGGGCACAATACATGTATATAAGATGTATTGACCCTTATAACTTGCAACTCTGGGTACTTCATATTGAACCCATGACTGATGATGGGACAATAAAATTGACCCGAAACGTAGTACCGCTGGCCTGCTTGATATTGGAGGGGAATGGCTGGAATAAAAAGAACAGTAGAAATTCTAGTCTAAGCTCGGATTATTCGTGGTCCCCATCCTTGTACTTACAAGATATGAGCTCCTGAATGGTACAAATTATGTAAGTGGTATTTAATTATTTATTTTTTTAAAATGTTTTTCTACTTTTATTGGTTAGGATATTAAAGTACAGCGTAGAGTTATATGTGAACTTAAAATTTGTTTAAAATTTTTTTTAAAGCAAAAAAAATGCAAGTGATTGAGGTGAATAAATAATTTGCTGAAAGATTAACAAAAATAATGAAGAAAAATGATAACTGAAAATTGATGTTTATGACAGTTCTTCTGCCGAGATAAGCAAAAGCAAAAATAAACGAAAACGTTTTATGAATTTAAATTACAGTTCGACTCCTCCCTTCGTAAAGAAATAAGTCCTCCCAAATGAACACTCGGCCTTCCAAAAGGAAGATAAGAGGGAAATGGTGTTCTTTTACCGAAAATTGCTTTTTTAAACTTTCATTGAAATCTTAATAAATGGTATTATATATACCGGGTGTTAAAAAAGTTACTCTATTACTAAATATTTGTCAGCAACATCAAATATTATTTTTCAAAAATTATATAAGATTATTATAATTTTTTTTTTTCAAAATTAATAATAATACTAATAATTATTTAATAATATATTGCTCTTTGTGAGGACTCAAAAAAACAAATTGCAATATTGAATAATATTTAATCAAATTTGCTGTTTCCATTATTAATTATGATTAAATAAAAAATAAACTTTAATATACAGTATATTTCAAAATCAAAAATTTAATATGGTTGTTCCTAAAATGTTTTGCTTTCTTTTTGCCATTTAGCAAAATAATTTGAATTTTTATAAGGAAAATATTACTAAAGATTTTAATTAAGATGTTATGATTTAAATTAAAGAATTATTTATTTAACTGTATTGACAAACTTTCTGGCTTTTTAGTCTCTCTAGTTTACAATCACTCAAAATAATAATTGTACTTTTCCTTTTTATATATAAAGTAAATTAATGAAGAATCTTAATTAAGATAAAATAAATTAAAGAATTATCATTAAAAATACACTTATCGAAGTTTTATAAAGGTCATATTCCTCATCCTAACTATTTCAGGGGAGGGGATTGAATATGATCCTATTTAAATAGTTCTAACTTCTATTTATAATATCATAGTTTTATTAAGATATTTAAGAACATAAGTATCAAACAAATCTGGTGTGACTAAAGGCACATCACACAATTACCTATCTAACTTAAGATAAGGAAAGCCGACTGATATGCTGTCACACCAGATTTTTTGCGTCGGGTCCTCTAGGTAGCCGTTCTCTAATTGCTAACTCTTCTCAATAGAATAAAGTAGTGCAACAAAATTAATCAATAACGTTAGAGTAGTTTGGGAAAATAACAAAAAACTCAAAAATGTACAAGAGTAGCTAGGACCTAGGGTCATAGGTAAAAAATAGGCTCCACCAAATAGAAACATCCTAATATATTTTTCCAAAGATGAAACCTAGCGCAATCAATTCCTCGCAACCGAATTAGTAAATATACCAAATTTTATCAAAATCGTTAGAGCTGTTTTCGGAAAAAATTTACATACAAATATATAGATATATACATAGATACAAAAATATATTAGCTCGTTTAATAATAGTAGATATATAGGTAAGAGAATAAAAATGATTTTAAAATAGGGTAGGGACAAATAAGCAAGTATGTAAATAACATTTTATATTTTAATTAGTGTATACAGTAGATTAAATATGGCTTAATTACATTAATCGATCGAATTAAATTGCTCCAAAGGCTTTTGGAATGAAATAAAATGTCGTTTGTTATCAAAAGAGAATAAATCTGAAGAAAAAACGGAAGCGGAATTCTCTTAAATGTTGATTCTTTTTCTATCATTTTATTGAGTGGTTTACCGCCGTCTTTATCCCCGAACATGACTCTCTGTTATTTGCCCTGGAGTTTTATGGGACTTTTTCATAGGGTATTTGGGCGCCTGCCATAATTTCTAAAGTAGCAAAGTACAAAAAGGTGATTACAAATCCAATTTAGGGATTTGCAAATAATACTTTTAGAGAATTTTATTTTTATCTAAATACAATAGCTGCTACTAATTCAAAAACTTTGTAATGTTATTTACGTTTCCACATTATTACATATAATAATAGTAAAGCAAAAGTATTAAAAAAAAATTTGACACCCCAATTTTTAAAAACATCTTTACGTTTAAGGTTAAAAGGACCCCAAAAATGCAAAAATCTTAATGTGAGTGTGTGTGTATCTTTTATTTTGGCTTATATCTCTGGAACCACTCATCAGAAATGAATTAAACTTAAGAAATTTATAGCCCTAGTTCAAAGAAGCTATTAAAATTTGAAGCGAATCGGTCCCCAGGGGGCGGTAAAAAAAGTCCCAAAATTTACAGTGCCCCATGATTTTCTCAGCATCCGCCGGACGAAATCTTCTGAAAACCGGTGATAATAATTAGGATGTTTGTCTTCTGTCCTGGGCGAATTTTCATAATAATCCATTGAGTGGAAGCGAATTTATTCTAAGAAAATCTGGTCTGACTAAAACAAACATCAGACAAATTTCTCTTATCTAAGGTAAGGAAATTTGAGTTATGTGCTATCACACCAGATTTTTTCCGTCGGGCTCCCTAGGTAGCCGTTCAATGTACAGCCAACTTTAATTTATTTTGTTTAATAAATGAGAATTTCATATGACTCGAACATTGTTTGTTTTCCGAAAGATGACAGAGGCCAGCCAGCTGCGCAAGCGAGGTGCGCGTGGCCATCATGTAAATTGAGGTGGCACATAATTAATATATCTTAAAAATTTTATAATTTATTATATGTACAGCCAATTTAATCAAAATAGTTAGAATGGTTAAAGAGAAGTTCTAAAACCTAAAACGTACATTAATAAAGTGGGCCTAGACAATTTTAGAGCTGATAAGGGATTAAATCTTGGCAGTCTAGAAATTTTTGGCTAATTAGGCATTATTTATAAAATTTTGTATAATTTATTTTAAAATAAAAAACTACTTAAAGTTTATTTATAAACTTAAATGATATAATAATAATAATGATGATAAATATTTAAATTTTCTTTTTCCTGTCCAATTTTTTTATATAATAAGCTTACGAAATTAACATTCTTGCTGCTTGAGAAAGGATCACTTGGTTTTTCATTATTATGAACAATGAATTAATAGGAGAAATATGAGGTTTTCACATTTTATATTTTTATATTAATATATTTTCTTTTTCCTCGTAGTTCTACCATAGGTTTTCCCAGAGTTCTGAGACATCTAGGTTCTCCTATGGAGTTGTTTATTTTCAGCGCTGCTCTCCGAACAAGGGTAGTCAGCAGTCAATGGAATTTGCGGAGCAGACGGAGACAGCCGGGTATGACTACCTTTTGCATCCGACCTGGAATATTTTCTCTATTCTGATTGCAGGCCGGAATGATTTTGACATTAGAGAACAGCGAGTCATTCATTCCATCGAGAACGCTAATGATAAGGACCACTATTTTTATCGAATAACCTCCATGCATCTGTCTCAGTTCGCTCGCAAGAGCAAGTCCGTTTGACTTCGATATTCGACTCAGTTGGAGCCGAGAATTCAATGATATAAATCATTTTAGTCTTAAAATCAAAGAGGACAATATCTTGGAGGCTTGGATCAGCCGGGTAGTTGAGAATGAAAAGTTCCAATATATACGGCACCCCTCATTTCAGTCTCGGGCCTAAGACCAGCCGACATCAGGAAGCTAAATGTGCGGGTTGCGACAGACCAAAGGATTCAATCCCACAGAAGAAATTTCCAGGTAATGGCCTATCGACATACTGCTTTAGTAAGGTCTTATATTCTGCTCCCCTGATGCAGAGTCGGTCCTCAGATTATTATTATTATTATTATATTTTATATTAATTTCTAAACTGACCAACTAACCAATTACTTTGAATAAATTTCATTGCTTATGAGGAGAAGGAAATCACTGATCCTTGGATCATGAAACTATTTTTGTTTTTATTTGTATATGGAAAGAAAAAAAATATTTTTATTATTTTAGGTGTGCATATTTTATTTTATACTTTGTTAAAAATATTGCAATTAATGAATGAATGTTTGTGTGAAATAGTCTGAAGAATAATTAATTTTTTACTAAATAATAGCGGCTGGAATTAACAATTCTCACTTGGACAATAATTGAATACAAATGTTTACCATTTTCAAAAGAAAAAAATTAATGATATTGCTTGATAAAAAGATAGCTGAGAAAGCGATCTATCTTGTAAATTATACTATCTTATGTGCGAGGGTTACAGCAAAAGTCATGGCAATCATTTTTATCCAAACGCGTGTCAGGCAAAAAATTTTTAATTATACAGTGAGGATCTCTTCACATGCAATGTAATGTGACACCATTAGATGGCAGTGACTACCAAGTCATTGAACTAATGGAAGTTGGTATTGCGTATTTAAAAGTCGTGCAGGCGGCCTGAAAAGTTTTCTTATGTGAAAATAGCAGTTCTTCGTGGAAGGAATGCGAGAGAATGTCAGGGTGAGTTTGTGGAAACTTTAGGAAATGATGTTCTACAATATCAAACTGTGGCAGTAACTGGCAACAATCAACGTTCAAGGACGAAATTCATACATTAATTAGTATACATTGTGACATTCCAATTGTATTGTATTGTATTGTAATTGAAAATACTTTAAAATTTCTTGCTTGACTCACATTATCGTGGAAAATAATAGATGCTAAGACTTTTGTGATAACTTATAATTTTTGTCTCCTTCCGCCCGGAGAGCACATAAATAGCGATCGAGCTAGACTGGCATTTCTTCTCTTCTTTTCAACGCCATTATCTGAAGCTAAGCCGCAAGACGGGCTGGGCAGATATTTTTCTCCATTCAATTAAATATATGAATTACTAGCATAAGAAAACAAGACAACACGAAGAATGGAAGAATTCTTTCACCTATATCCACTTCATTGGTGTCATGCAGCTTGAACTGGTTGCTACCTGAGCCGAAAAGAGCCCATCCATAAACATAAAGTCTAACTTGAGACCGATAAGTTCAGGTCGACTCCAATGATGAAAGGAGAAGATTAGAATAATAAAGAATTAGTGGCCATGAGAAGAGTGGTAGTGATAAAAAGTAAAAATGGACTTAAAAACAATTAGCTTTTTGAAGCAGCTTAATATTTAAAACAATGATTTTCATTCAAAAAATATCTATATATAATTTTTTTTCTGAAAACATTTTAAGTTTTATTGATTTTTTAAAATATTTGTCAATTTTACTATTATAAATTTTAAATTATATTTATATTTAACTTGATTAATAATAAGTTCATCAATAAAAAAAATCTTTCACATTGTTTTCTGTTAATCTTTAATTATTCTGCCATTAATGGCATATTTAATCTTTTGTCTGATCTGACCAAAGCCCGCATGCTGTCCACATTAATGTTTATCCTTTGCGTTTTTAGCTGACCACATCTGACATCGTTGTTCACATTTTCTCATTCCCCTACTTGAATCATTCAAGACTTGATCCATAAGATTAAAAACTTCAAAGTCACCATGCATTACTAACAAGTGATAATATTTTACTAAACTGATGTATTTATTATTTTTGTACTTTGAAGGTTTTCATTAAATTAAACATTTTTTATTATTTTTTTTATTTAATATTAATTAACTCGATATCTTTTCGAAATATTGAAATGATCCAGACAATCATTATTGACTATTCTTAATCCTCAAAAAATTCTATGACCATATGATATGGTCAGTAAGTTTTTTTGGTTTAAAGTGACAGTCAGACACACATAGAAAGAAAAGATTGAATAACAAAATTGTTTGTTGAAATTAATATAATGCATGAAATTTCTCCTAATGGCAAAAACTCGTAAATTTTTTTTCATTCAAATAAAGACATTTTGTGAACGAAAATCAGTCATATAATTAATTATTTCTTTAAAATATGCTTAGAGATTAATCTTACGAAAAATATTAAAATGTTTTGTGTCTTTGGCAAATTAATTAGATTAATAACAAAGATTGAATAGTTGAAGAAGCTAATAATGATGAAGAGCGCTCTTTGTGCTCATTTGAGCGCCCTTCAAATCTTAGAACTTTGGGAAATGAGAAATAACTTTTGAACAGTCCTTGATTGTTTTCGGATCATTACATCGCTATATGTAGTGCCCAAAAACATAATGGTCACTCATACGAGCTTTCTAAATCTGTTAACGAAAACCTTTAATTAGGTGAAATCGTATTTATTTAAGAGTTTTAATAAAGCCTGTCAACATGCATGCTATAAAAAACTTTTTTTTAAATTTAAGAATAGGAATAAAAATATAATAACAAAGTTTTTATATAATCTTGTTCAATTCTGATGAACATGTGCATCATGTCATTTCATTACAAATAAATAAATGACAAAATTTTTATTTAAAATTCTTTTATATATTCTGGTGTCTAAAAAAATAATAGGGCAATATTACTTTTAATGGTAATCATTTAAATTTTTTTCACTTTAAACATTTCAAAAATTAATTTCAATTATCTCCACATTGTTTGAATACCGTAAGTGAAACTACTATTCAAGACATGTAGTCATTAAATAAATTTTGAAAGTTATTTTTTTGCATTTCATATTCATATAATCAAAAACGGTAAAATAAATAAAAAATTGTTCAAAAATAGCTTTAAAAGAGTGAGTGGGTTCAAGTTCTGAACAATTTTCTGAAAAATGGCTAGAATAAAAAAATTATTTAGTTAGCTGAAGGCTAAGAGAGAAATAAAAGTCTGGTGTGACTAAACAAACAAGTACATCACACAACGTTCTCTTACCTAAAGTAAAGAAAACTGAGTGATGTGCTTTCATACCAGACCCGTCGAGTCCCCTAGGTAGACGTTCAATGTATAGCCATAATAAATAACCTATCGTTAGAGTAGTTTAAGAGAAAATCACAAAAAAAAATCGTACAACGAGTAAAGTGTGACCCAAAACAATTTGAGTGGAATAAGGGTTTATACATTTTAAAAATGATCTAATAAATAATTGATATATGAATTTTAATCAAAATCGTTAGAGCGAATTTTGAGAAAATCGAAAAAAACTTAAAAACTACTAGTACCCGTTGACCGATTTTGTTCAAAAGATATATATAGTTTAACCGACTATGATATTTAGCTTAAGTAAAAAAATTTCAGTCTCGAACGTTTTTTTCGTTTTTGAGAAATCTTGTTCACTCATTCACACATACACACACACACAGACCATTTTGCGAAAAAGTTTATTTCCGTTGAAATCTCGACATTGATTTTTTGCGATTGCAATACATTTTCACTATATATTACATATATAGGTAAGAGAAAGTAAAAACTAAAGTAGATTAAAACGAATATTATCAAAATTTTGCAGACCCGTGAGAAATTTTGTTAGAACGGTGTCGGCAATATGGAATACTCTTTTGGATATTAGCTGAACATAATCTAAAACTATATGTATTTTATCAATGAAAATTTATATAATGTCTATTTATAAGGGTTAAAATCTAAAGTTTTTGAAAAGGATATGGTCAGCAACAGATGTCATTTGAATCCTAGAAATGATTTCAATGGAAATAGAAACCGAATGAAAATGGAAAGAGCGAGTTAGAATTTACTTTCTCTGAAAAGACTATTCTTTTAAATTTTTTGTAGGCTAATATATATATATATTCTCTAATAAACTAACAACTTCTAAAAGGAGTTCCATTTCAATTTACTATAATATGATTCAATTTATTATTAGAATTCAAAACAACTCATTCATCTATTTATTTAATATAATACAAAAATGATATGAAAAATAAGTATTAAATAAAATGCAAACCAATATTGTTTGTTATTTCACAGAATGTTGCACATGTTAAATATAATTTCGAGTAATTATAGATAGTAATGGAATAGGTAGGAAAGCTAACTGATAAGCCAGGTTAACTAATGGAGAAACTGAATATGCAAATCGTTGATGTGCTCTCTGGTGTCTCAAGGCTTTTATACTGATGACTTGGTCTCAAGATATTTGACTATAATCCCTTCCACAGATTCTAGACTGAACCTCTCGCTCACATAACAAAGGTCCTAAACCATATAAAAATAATTATTAAGTTTAAATTCAATTTTCTCATGAATTTTACAACTTTTGGCTTTATGTCTTTATTTAACTTCTTAGATTTTATCAATAAACTAATCTGGGAATTCATGAAATGGCAAAATTTAAATAAATTTAAAAAATTATTATCATGAAGCAATAAATAAAAAAAATTAAATCTCTTGCCATATTAAAATAAGAAAAAGAAAAAATATAGAGAGAACCTCGCGTTCGGCTGTTTTTCTTATAAGTAAGTTGCGTTCTCACAGATATTTTAATGGTATATGTATGGGTCATTCCGCGGATAAACAACAAACTCCCTTCTATTTTTTTAATTTCAGTGAAATTTTATAAATAAGGATATCTTACTGATTCTATTAAAAGTCCGGAATACTAGTTCTGTTTGATTTTTTTCCCACCCCTATTCGATTTAGAAATTTGAAATGCTAGACTTTTGGAATTTAAATATCTTGTTTAAAAGAAGTTGTATTTCCAAACTTGCCTCAAATGAAAGTTAATAAAATGCTCTTTAAAGCTTTTAAAGTCAAATAAAATATGGTATAAAGTGGCATCAATTAACTACCGTTTTCCCGAAAACAGATCTTTATGAAAATGCATATTTCAGTTTCATGTATCAATATTTCAATTTGATCAACTTTTGGTAGAGATCCGTTCACGGGAACTGATAATTTATTGATGCCACTTTACCACTTTTAAAACATGATTTGCAATTTACTATACACTAAAATACTTAGTGAAATTATCATTTGCAACCATTTCTTTTTGTCTATTTAATATAAAAATACTATAATTTATTATCTTTGAATAAGTACGTGTGGGGCGACCACGAATTGGCTGAGCTAAGAATGGAATTTCCTTCTTATCTTCAAGTTCAAACTCTCTTTCTCCACTCCCCCCCCCTCAGAGAGGGGAGGGGGCACTTCTCATTAAGAGACGCGCTGGCTAGTCCCTGTACTCCGTAGCATCTTGGATTTTCATTTACAGCCCCAAATAAAAGGAATAAAACAAGGACAAGAAGATATCTTTGAGTCTGTTCTATAGGGGAAATAGCATTTTGTTTTGAAAATTTATTAAAAATAAGAATAGAAAAATATAAAAAAATAAGACGAAACAAATATAAATGAGGGCGGCGGATTTGCTGCCCTTAACCAAAACTGGCCGCTTTAGGGTCTTTTGTGTAACGGCAGCAAATCCGTCGCGATGTGGATGGTCCCTGGTTCAAGTCCGGAAGGCACCGAAAATAAATCCCCAGTGAAAACATTCATCTCGCTCTCATTTATACTAAACGGGCTTATAATCTTAGGGCATTGTTTTATAAACCACTCCTTTTTCAAAACAAATACTTATTATTCAGGAAACATATAAACAGCTATTAATTAGAATGAATTTTCTTTCTCCGGAACTATTCAAGTCTCCATTATAAACTATTTTTTAAATAATTTCTAAATTGCTCTTTAAAATATATTTTTTAAGAAAAAAAAGATCCATATTTTTAAATATCGATTTGAAATTTTCTTTGGCTTTTTGGTAAATTTAATATAAATTTTTTTTTTCTATTTAGCTTTATAAGAGTTTATTATTTTCCATTTGGGCTCAGATGTTTGAAAATGCAACTTGTTTTAACTGGTATTTAATATCAAAAATCGTGGAATTAAATTTTCAAAAGTGAAGGCGGGGCTAAGTTAATTTTTTTGTTTTTCATAGAATCAGTAAAACATTTTATTTACTTTCCTAATGTATTTTTATAACTAAAATAAAATGTTGGATTTTTTGGAATAAATATTATGCTCTTAACTTGATTTATAATAAATTATTTTTATAACAATCCAAAAAGAGAGAAAAATAAAATTTTATATTAAAGAAAACACCTTTTAAAAAATTCGTTATTATTTAAAATTACGATTTTTTTCTAAATCATTCAATCCAATCATCCAATTAGGATATATATATATATATATATTATATCCCTTCTTTCTTTTTTTTCCCAGAAGATTTTAAATGTATATCCAAAAATAAAATGAAATTGTTAAACGTACCGCGTATTTATTATTTAATAAAGAATAAGCTCGCTTTCATCCAATTAGCTCCGATAAAAAGAGATCAATGTGTATAAAAAAAATTGTCAGTTGATGTTCATTAAATGACCTATAACCTGTAACTTGTAATATGTGACAGGTGGACCCTTTTCGGTTGTGTGGGATGGGAACAGACAGGACGTAGCATGGGGAAGGTAAAGGGGGATCAAGTCCCAAACCTCTAATGTGTGCACAATGTGTGTCCAAAGGTGGCTCTGCGGACGGCTGTCACATAAACAATAACGACTCGAGTGTATGTTCCGGATGACCATCGGGCAGCCATTGACAAATGAGACTGTCGAATGATTCGCAATCAAACTCCCCGAAGCATTAGACATATTCACAAGAGCGGAAAATCCAGAATAATAGCATCTTTAAAAAGGACATTTTACCTATTATTATTAAGTTTTAAAAAAATAATTCTTTGTCAGTTTTTACTCGTATTTTGCTGGTGGATCAAGTGACTCTTGGCCCCTGGGGATCTTCAGCCTAACCGGGGCATCGGTGTACACCAGCAAAATATACACTCACAAAGAATTATTTTTTAAAAAATAATTTATGGCTTCAAATCGCCCGTTTCGAGGCATACATTTATTTATTTATATCTTATTCTTATGAATCGAATATATCCCGAAAAAATTCTATAATATTATTAAGATGAAAAAGGTCAAATATTTATTTACTGCAATCCTGCAGAGTTTCTCTTTTCCACATAATGTATATTACATTGAGAAATTAATTAATTCCGTTATATTATTAGCCACTTTTTATTAAGTGATAAACATTCATATAAGTATTCTAAATAATTAAATAAAAGCGAGCCCAGAACCTCTAGGTTTATAGACGAAGTTGTCACAGTCCTAAGCAGTAAAGGGGAGGTAGAGGTTTTTAAAAATTTTCATAAACTTTTACATAATAAAACGACTTAAACTATTTGTTAGTAAATTTAAAAGGACTAATAGGAGAGGATATGAGATTTCGGTGAAGCATTTTAATTATTTTTAAATAACTTCTCTGAAGAAGATCCGAGTAGAGAGTAAAAACGTTATTAAAGAAATATCGACTTTCTATCTTGCTTGGAATATTGATTGTTGGAATAAAAATATTCCATTCGATCACCTAATTAAATGGAAAAACAATAAAAACTAAGAATAATAAAAAGTCATCTTATTTGCTCTGATTGCTTTTACTTGATAAATACCAGGTGTCTAGTGATTCCAAATCACTTGATTCTCTCGACGGTTCGAATTCTTGACATTTGAATAGAGAGAGGAGGGGACGGGCAAATGGCAAACTTCACACACACTTAGGCTTATAGGTGTGAGCTTGGAAAATATATTATATATTTACCAAAGCAAGATTAGTCATCTCATGTAAATATTTAAAAATATATCACTTAAGAGAATTATTAATTACTTTTAAAAGGGTATTATTCAATTAGCTCAAGAGGAAAATCACAAGTTAAAATATCGTGTTTTTCCATTTAAAAATAATGAATTATTTTTTGTTATGGAATTTTTCACACAAATGTTGTTGGGAAAAAATCTTATGTAGACAGCATCAAGATAAGGGAGTAATTATTTAAATTTTCTTTAAATTATCGTATAAAATTTTAATTATTGAAAATATCAAAAATATGAGAAAATTAATAAGAGTATTTTTATATTAATTAAAACAAAAATCTTTATTAGATTCCTGGCACAGACAAGTTTTCAAGAACTAAAGTATTTTACAAAAATACAAATTAAAATATATGACAATATGTATTGTAATATTTATTAAATATTCTTTATTGTTTTTAAATTTTTAAATTAATATTTTATTATAGGCCTATATATCTACCCTATAAACCTGAAACGCCCTCTTCCCTAAAAAATGCCCTTCTGTGAAAAGATTATATTCTTTCAAACCCGAAGATTCGAAAATTACGTAGCGTAAAATAAAATCAAAAATTTTTTATTTATAATTTTAAAATAAATTTAAGATGAGGCTTTTAATAAAAAAAAATATCTTTCTTTTAATGCCAATCATACATAATAGAAGTAGCCATTCACTGGCAGCTGGCTCTAAAATATTCTTAAATTTGTATCCATACTTGTAAAATGTCACCGCCAGTAAAAAGTGTATCAAGTTAAAAGTTGAAGCAACGAAAACAGGTGTCATAAAGTGAAGACGTGTGATGGCAGGAGGGGCCGAAGGGTCCACGTGGCGACTGTCAGGACTCTGATGGTGACAGTCCAGGAGAGAGAGGTGAGAGTTTAAGGGGGCATCAGGGGTTCAAGGGGTCAGGGGTCAGGAGGGAGTACGTGACCGTCATGGCCAAACGCCAAGGGGAGATGGAGATCGACGATGGCTTTGACTCTGCCGATGTTCACGCTATTAGTTCGATTAAAGGAAATATAAAAAAAAAAAATATAAAAAAAAAAAAAAAAAACGAAACAAAAGGATTATCAACCATTTGTATTCTCTAAACAAAAAAAAATTGTCAACATCATATCGTTGACCATCTCCCAATCAGATATTAATTAATTTTATTATTTATTTAAACAAAATTTTTTAAAAAATATATCAAAAATAAAAATTTGTAAAAACCAATGAAAAATAAAATAAAAGTTTTTCTTAAGGAATGAATACAGTAGACCCTCAACATTCGCGACCCTTTCTCTCTCTCTCTCTAAACAATGATTCATCGATCTCCTTTCCTGTGATTAACTTTTTATGTACATGTATATTTTCTTCTCTTTCATAAAAGGGGAGAACCGGGCTCACTTCTCTTCTATGAAACGTACTCTCAAAAAATGAGTAAACATAAAAGTAAAAACTAACTCGTTCTTCCTTTTTACATTTCTAGTTGGTTAATAGTTAAAAGGATAAAGACTATGTTTACAAATAATGCCATAGAAGTGGGTCACACTTGGAAAGGAGCTACTCCTTTAAACGCAACATTAAAGAAGCAGCAACTCCTTACATAAAAGTGCAGGTTGGGATGCGAAGTGAGGCACTTCAAACCAAAATTACCATTACCATGTTTTTTAATTTTAATTTTATTTTTATTTTTAATTTTTTTTTAGACATATGTGGATTTTAATATCAATATGTATATAAAGTTCAATTATATTATATGCGATTCATTTGTTTAAAAGTATGCCAAGAAAAGGAGTGAGTTAACATTATGATTACTTTTGTTTCTTTTTTCTACACTTTTTTACGTTGCCCGTTTTTTCTTTATAGTACATACACAATATTTAATTATCTACAATATTAAATAACTTGTTTGATATATTGGGTAGTTCATAAAAATATGTTGTAGTTTTTCTTTTTCTTCAAAATTGCATACACTACAGTTTTCTTGAGAATTTATTCTTAACTTATTTATACATAAATTGTATGAAGTGCCCTTCATTTGCTAATTTTACTTGAGCCATTATTCTATGCTTGATGAAAGTTTCTTATTAGGAAATATTTAGTTAGTCTATGATTAGGGGCTCTCTGTAGGTTTTCTTATAATGAAAATTCTTCATTTTTGGCACTATTTCTGCCCTACCTCATAAAGTGCTTCATATACTTTTTGGTGTCCGATAAAGTCGACAAATATCGCAAAATGGTATCAAATTTTGATTTTATTATTCAGCTTAATATCAATAGGTTGTTTATTCACCCTCTGTTTTTCCTAAGGCCTGATTGGTTTTCTGATAAGATGTTAGAGTTTTCAGCCCAGCCTATTATTCTCTCATTTAGAATATTATTATAGAGCTTGATTATGCTGTTCATTAAGGCAATATTTCTATAAATTTTTTTTGGTTATTTAAATTTCCCTTATGTATTTTTCATTTTTATTTTTTCCAAAGCTAAAAACAAAATAAACATTATTATTATTATTACTGTCCGTGGCCAAATTTTGAAACGGAGCCCTCACGAACGTTGATTGTCTACTGTATAGATTAGAGTAAGTAAAAAAGCATGTAATTGAATGTCGGTGAAATAATTTTTAAATAGCTATATCTATATAATTATTTATATTAGAAGACAAATTTAAATTTAAATTTAAATTAAGAAGCAAGGTTTTAAAGAAATTTCTGAACTTACACTTTGGAAATTTGTATGTAGAAGCAGGCAAGCTACGTTGGTAGCCAAAACTACTCACAGGAATTCTTAAAATGGAGTCATCTTTGTTTTTAACACTCACCTAAAATGAAAGAAAAGAAAAGAATTAATCATTAATCATATATTATTAATATTAATAATAAAAAGATAATATAATTTATTTCTATCAACAAGATAGGCTCAAGAAGTTATTAATTAAATTAAATTACTCATGAAATTTAGTTTAAGATTAGGATTAATTTTAAAAAGGACATATATGTACGTATTTTGAAGTTGAAAATATTTCTAAAAAAAACTTTTGATATGAATTTACAAGGTCTCACTGTCTCTCTATTTTTTTCTCTCGGTCCTCTTTTCTTTAAATAAACAATATGAGAATGTTAACTTTTGACAAGTGTCATTGGCATCATTTCTTTATCCTCTCCTTAGATATCATATATATGCATCTTGTGATGTAAGTTTCTAATGCCTTCTTTTAAAACAATAAACAAGTATTAACAAATATGGACGAGATGAAACTGGCTTATTTTGTGTAAAAATTATTTCAAATTAAGAGTTAAGACAATGAATTATACGGATATCACTTAACTAAGTTTAGAGAGGTACAGAAACGTAGGCACGATGTGCGAAGCTCCAAAAGGACAGGTTCTAAGCAGGATAAGCAGAGCTATGAACTTTTTAGAGGGAAAGGGGGGTGGTGGAACTCGTCAAAAATAAAAACAATTTGCCAAATGCCAGAAATTTTTTATCGTTGGGCTTTTTTTTACGGGAAAAAGGCAGATATTATTTACCAACTGGATTGTGAGTCCCCCCCGCCCTTGGAGATGTCCTGGTGGTAAGCCTTGTTTTTGACTGAAAGTCAATTATATTTATATGCTAGTATTTACATATATGTAAAGTAAATACAAAATTTTATTTATATAATAATTCATTATATGTTCAAATTTTCTAGTGTACTCTATTGTTAATAAAAGTGCCTAAAAACTAATTTATTTTCTGCGATGAATAAATGTAAAAAGCTAAGCTAGAGAGTTTTTATTTTTTTACTTATTTATTTCTAGTAAAAAACTTAGGCTATAATTGTTAATCACAATAAGCTAGTACTTATTTTTGGATTTGTAATGAAAATTAACACACTAGAAAAAATTTGGTGTACACATCACACAACTTACTCTTACCTAAGGCAAGGAAAGCTGAGTGATGTGCTGTTGCACCAGAATTTTTGCATCGGCCCCTAGGTAGCCGTTCAATGTACAGCCAATTTAATAGATATCGTTAGAATAGTTTTAAAGAAGATCACAAAATCCTAAAAGCATACAAGAGATTTGTGGACCCCAAACAATTTTCGATGATAAGGGTTAATACATTTCAAAGATTATGTAATAAATAATTGTTTTATGAATTTTAATCAAAATCGTTAGAGCGAATTTTGAGAAAATAAAAAAAAAATACTTCAGTAAATTACTAGTATCCGTTGTCCGATTTTTTTCAAAAGCTTCGAGATGCAAGCGATGATGGTGCCCTGCTTAAATATAAAATTACAGCCCCGAAGGTTTTTTAGTTTTTGAGAAACCTTGTTCACAAACAGAGAGACCATTTTGCGAAACTCATTTTTTTAGACTGGGGGACCTCAAAACATGCACTTCCGATAAAATCTCGAAATTGATTTTTTTTGCGACCACAGTACTTTCTCACTATATTACATTACATATTGTAAATAGGTAATAGAAAGTAAAAATATTTCCTATTTAACAAAGAATACTCTTTTTGCCATTGCTTGTTTTCTATGCAGCGAGGTAGGGGAAATGATTAGGGCACAGAGAGGGAAGTGAAAGCACCCCCCTCTCCAAGTGGTTGGAACCTATTTGAAAGAAAAGGGCCCTCGGTGGTGTTGCGTTTGTGTCGAAAATGAGGAGGAGAAAACTTCTAAGCACCACACTATTTCTGTTAGAAGAGAGTAAAGCCGCGCTATGAGGCGCCACTTCATTGATACTCCAATTAAAAAGGGTGTATTTTCAATGTCTGCATTCAATGGCACGATTAAGTTATCCAGCGCTGCGTCAAAAGACGTATCGAAATTATCAACAAGCGCTGTTACTTTAAATGTACAAGGGGTTTGATTTTAATAGAAAAAGTAAACTTAGGAGAAATTCAGGTGAAACGCCAGAAAAGTTTACTTAAATTAATATTATTTTCTTGCTATGTATAATGAATTATTTAACACTAAGACATATGAATTCTCAAAAATTTAGAAAAGTCAAAAAATTTATTCATTAAATGATATATTAAATATGTACTTAAAATAATTTGGAATATGATGAACATGCGGAATAGCTCAGCTGTAAATAATTTAGAAAAATTTTTTATAAAATGAATTATTCTAAATTAATTATGGAGCTCTAGCGGTTTTTCTTGGGCTTTTTTTATTTATTGATATTTGTCATTTTTGACAGTTGAGGGCACTTTGACTTTAGAATTATACCTTTATATATTAAAGAAAGCCTTCCGGCAGCTGTGTCTCGAGAACCCCATCCGAGGTTCAGCACAGCTTGGCCTTGCTTGTCAACAATTCTTTTATATCTTAAAAATATGAATATTATAATTAGTTATAATTATTTTTAATTAGTATAAGAAGTGCTTTTATCTAAAGAAAAATTTATTACAAATTTTAACATTTTTTTTTTCTAACTAAAAAAAACATTTTACGATTTTCAATATAGGAAATAAAACACAACTCTAATTAGAAAATATTCTTAAATTATTTATGAAGTATTTATTTAAAAAATATCAAGTTTTAAAAAGCATTAATTTACTTTTTTTTTTAATTTTATTTTTGTTAATAATTTTTCCCATGGAATGTTTTTTTTTTTATTTTATTTTATTTTTTTCTTTCCATTTATCACTATTTTAGGTGAAAAAAGAGATTTTTTTGTAATAATAACATAAGTAAAACAAAAAGATATTTACGTCGATATATTTTGTTTGCAAAAAGCCGAGATGCTCTAACGAGAAAATGCATGTCACTCTCTGAATGAGGTTTCGATTTGAACCTGTTTCCAAAGAAATATAGGGAAATGAGATAAAAAAAATTTGCGGCATTAGAGAATACCTGGGGGCCATCGAAGCTTTGCGGAAAGCTCTTATTCCCCACCATTATTTATGGCAAAAAAATACTTCATCAATGTGAATGTTATTATCGAATAAATAAACGTCAACAAAAATGAGAGATGAAAATAAAAAGATAAATTTTTGTTTAAAGTGGTTTTGATTAGTGCCAATTTAATCTTAATGATTAATTATAGTGTAAAATGATGAAAATGTGCGAACAAAAAAATATAAATAAAAAAAATTCCCATTTATTTAGGAGCAAATTTCCCGGGCTTTATTAAGACAGCGTTAAATAATTAATCTTTTTAGAGCCATCAGAACAATAGTTGAGTTTAGGACATGAAATGATGGTCATGTTCGCTTTACTAAGCTATTTTAGATTGTTTCTTTTAATAAACAATTAAAAGTTTACAATTACTAGCATGTTTTGAATTAATTCTCTCGAAGTTTCCACCTTAATTCTTAAAATACATATATAACTTTATGTTTCTAAAAAAAGATACGATTTTTTTTGTTATTTATTCACACGTCAGAAAATACTATGAGGAAGAAAGAGGTCATTCATTAAATGCCTATTTTTAATAATAATAAATACTTATGAAAAAAAGGCAAGCGTGACATTATTGTCGAATCTAATTAAGTCCAAGCCTAACTATTCAATTGATATTTATTATTATATTAGTATTTCTCTTAATATACCCAAAAAAGAAGAAAAAATTAAAGATTCTCATTAAAATCGAATTAAAAATTACGTAAAGCTCTTCTCAACATTAACAAGATAGTTCTAGCATCTGGTACCTTAGAAATTGAATATTTGATTTTCTTCTCCGTATGTCTCAAATTCTTCAGCTCCTTTTCAATAATAAAATTTAAAAACGTATTATTAGTTTTTTTTTTTTTTTTTTTTTTTTAAGAAAATGATCCACGGACATGCATTAAATAAATTAATAAACAAAAATAGTTTTTTCACTTAATGAATAATTTATAAAAAAATTTAAAGAGTGAAGTAAGCTAATATACACAATTCCTTCCTTCGCAAGGAAAAAATAATTTTTTTTTTATATAAGTAATCATTTTTTAAGCGCGAGGTTTGACTTATTTTAATTAGATATATATTTGTTTTTGATCAGGTAAGTGGAGTAGTTCGGACAGGGGCTAAGTCAGCTATCTTCTTAGGGGGCGACAGGAGGTATTCTATATTAATTAATATAATTAATAAAAAGAAAAAATTTGAATTTATAAAATTTATGAAAGTCATTTTCCTGCTCAGGTATCAGTCATTTTTTTTTCAAGTTTAAGGGGAAGGGGCGTTGCTCCACCATCCCCTCTTTGGTTTCGAAGGTCCGATTTAAATTTAAATAAATTATTAAAATTAAAATATAGCGACGTGATTAGGAGAAGCACTCGGCGGCTCTGTTTGGTATAATTCAGAGCAAAATTATCAATTATTTTAAAATAAAAATATTGTATTAAATATTTCCTCTTCCCACCAGCATGTTTTTTTTTTTTTTTTTTTTTTTTGGATCATCAACAAATATAAAAAAAATGAATTAACAACACAATAACTAAACATTTTGTTTTCATATATATATATATATAAATAAATAAATATTAATTATATTTTATAAAATAACAATTAACAAAGAAATCGATATATTTTAATATTATTTATTAATTTATTACTCAAAAATACATAATACTAGGATTTAGATAGAGAGTAATAAGCATGTCATTAATTATAATTGAAAAATTTTTGCTTACTTAACATTTAAATTATTTTTTATTTTGTATTTATAACTCCGGGCAAGTTTTCCCCCACCCTTATGCAAGGCAAGCTCTATGATTTGTTGAAAGCTTGTAAACGGCAGTTGTCCGAAACACCGAGCTCTCAGGTATCATTTCCCGTTCACTTATCTGGAGGGAGGGGCGAGGGGGATGGGAGTTATCTAAGCAGAGACGAAGCTTAGATATTTTTTAGGGACAGGTAGGCAAACCCCAAAACTTTGTGCCGATTATAATAATTTTTTTTTAGACAAGAACCAATTTTTATCAACTTTAGGTGACTGGGTGAATCTACACACTTTAGATAGATAGCATCCTTGAGGTCTCTTCATGTATTGGTAAAAATTGAGAAATCAATCAATAATATTTAAATTTACTTTATTTAAAAAAAATAAGTAAATATCACGATTAATAAATAATACGTGTAGTTTTTAGTTGAGCCATGACAGAAATTATGTGCTTTGTTATGATTTGCAGGTATTAATATTTGAATAATGGTAAATACAAACATAGTAACTGTTTATTAGAAATTTATATAACTTAATTTAATTATTTGTTAAAATACATTGTATCACTTTGTAATAAAATCCAAAAAAATGTCAGACACCGTCCAACAAAACAAATAAAGCTGGTGTTAGACTGGAGAAAAGTATCGCCCAGATTATCCCCCTCCCCCCTCCCAGAGACAAATACAAAGGGGGGATGATTTTTTTTCAATTTTGTCTTTTTTCGGCTGCCGAGGTCATCTAAATACTAAACTGTACAATTATATTGCGACCCCATGATTTAGGCTCGGATTCAAATTAGCAAATTATCTGTAAGAAAGAACTCCTGCAAAAATGAGATAATGATAATAGTATTGGATTTTACTCTATAGGCTACATTATTTGAACTAGGTCGCCATCGACGGTCAATTGTTTCGCTCTGGAGGCAAGGCCCCCTCCCCTCTTAAAATGAGAAATTTTATGTGAAATTATATTTATTTGTATGAACTCATACAACACTCGTGCATTTATATGTGGGTGTAGGTGAGAGATTCCCCCCTCCCCCCTAAAATTGTCCCTTGTATCTTGACGGTCACCCATCCTAGCACCATTCGTGTTTGGTGTTTCTTAGAAAATAAAATTGTTTATTTATCTTCTTTCTTTCGGGGCCACCGGAAATACTTGTTTAATATTTTTTTTTATTTATTTTTTATTTAATTTATACACTTTTTCCGCTGCAGTGGCCATTTACAGTTTTAAAAATATTTTCTCTATATAATTTTAATATTAAATATCGATTTCTTCCAACTTTCGTTAATTGTTGTTTATTGATATGATATTATGTGTTGTATATCAACAAATATATATAAAAATTACATTCATTACCCTCTCTTCCATGATTTAAGGCTGCATACACCTGCCTCCCTTTTCATTAGAGAGTGACATGAGTAAATTATTCATTAACTACTATAAACAAAAATTTTCATCAAGAAGAACTAGCGAGTAAAAAGATATATTCTTTCAAGAACATAGTACATAATATAATTTAAATAAAAATTCAAATAAAAGTCTATATAATTGCAATTATTTTTATATGGACTAAAAAAATAACCAAGTTAAATCACGAAAGATAGCACAATAAATTAATTACATTATCAATCAGAGACGTTTTAGTATAGCTGTAAAAATTTTGCTCTCACGAGGGCTTATAATAAACAAATACTAATTAGAAATTGCAGAGTTTATGACCTAGCATGACATCATATTTAAAACATTAAAAATTTAAGTATATGGAATATATTGCGGACCCTTTTCCTCCTGGGTGCTACTATTTTACTTTATTATTTATCTATTTATCTATTATTAGTAGGAAAAAGAGCCCACGAACCAGCTTAAGGATTGGGAGTCCTTAATGGCTCGAATTTAATTTTCTAAGGTGTAGATTGATTGATAGGTTATGTTCTGCTTCGCATATGTAGGCAAGTAGGTGTATATAATGTAACTCAGGTATATGGAAGAGTATCTGCTTCTGCGTCTCAAACAGGGAGAAATAGAGAGAATAGCAAATAAAAAAAATTCTTTATAAAGAATTTAATTACTTATCATTTGTTTACTAAAAAAATAAATAATTTGTTTTAAAATGATTGATATTATTTAAAATAAAGAAATATATTTCTTTATTATAGGTTTATAAAATAATAAAAAAATAGTTATTTAAATAAATAGTTATACCGGTATTTGAATTATTTTCTTATATTATTAAACATATTAGACAATTATTTATATTTAAAAGTAAGAAAACAATTTTGATTATTATAAGAAAAAAAACAAAAGCATAAACAATTTAAATTAAATAAGTTACAAATAAAAATATATATATATAGTACTTATCAATTAGCAGAGGGGCGATGACACATTCCAGGAGTTAAGCACCACAAGTGAATCCTGGGAACACTTCACGATGATCACTTTGAGGGTGGGTTCCGAGGCAGGTCTAGAGATTTAATATATACCGGTGTGGGTATCACAGACACCGGACGAACAGCAGCAAATTAACGCACAATTAATATTTGGGCTCTCTGTGGACCCTTTCTTGCTCTGGATGTATATGAGCACAGTTTGATATATTTTAAGAAAACGGGTAAACAGTTTGATAGTTCACTATGAATTCTTCTTCAAGAAACGTGTAAACCATTTGATAGTTGAATGTGAAGTGTAAATTTGCCAGGCTTCTTCTGCCGGGCTTTGGTAGCCCGCTTTTCGAGGTATTCGCCCGAATAGCCAATTAGAGAGCTAAAATTCCCTCCAAATTTGCCCATTGGCTATCGGTGACGTCATTTGAAAGTAGAGGGGGTCAGGGGTGGTATTACAGCACCCAAAATACAACTTGGTGGTGATCTCATTGCGGCACGTTTGTTATTTGTCCGACAAAGAGATCACATACACCGTTTAATATAAAAATAAATAATAAATATATAAAATAACAAAAAAAATAAATATTATTTATTTTAATATTTAAATATTAAAATTAAGGGTGTAGGGCTTATACCTTTACAATAAAGACAACTAATAAAAATTAATCATAATTTTCTTTTTGATAATATTTTGTACTTTTCTGAGTGCTGAAATGCATGTACAAGAAAGAAGAGTTTGTATTTAATTTTAAAAAAATATATTTATTTTTTGATATGTCAAAATTTTTCTTTTTGCCTATAAGTTAAAATATTTTTAGGAGGAAGGAGATTTTATTTGTGAAAATGTGCATCATTTCGTTAACTTAGATGATTGAAAATTGAAACAAAAAAGGAATCCTCCTCCTGGCACGTTGCTCTAGTCTAAATATTAAATCAAATCCAATAAAAACTTTATATGAAATAAATGATTTATTGATTTCTCTTGTTATTTTAAGCATGATGATTACAATGTCCATTGGTACAGAGCTAGAGTTCTGACCTCACGTACCAAAGGTCAGCGGTTCCCGCCCTAAGCGACAAAAGTTTATTTAATTTATATTCGCTCGTAGCTAGCTAGTTAATAAGACTTAACAAAAAAACATGAAGATCAAAAGGGTAGTATTGGAGCCCTTTTTAAAGGCGTAATTTAATTTTTATTTATTTATTTATTTATTTATGATTAAATTAGCAAGTGGCGTAGTCAAGACATTAAAAAAAAAAAATTTTTCAAAATAGATCCCATTAAAGAAATTTGCCAAACTTTTTTGCTACGTCTTTGATTTGACACTTATTTTTATAAAAATAAATTAATAAAAAAAATTTATTCATGATCACTTTCTCCTATAAAAAATAATTTTCCTTGAAAATAATACATAAAATTAAATTTCGAAAATTATTTAATAAAATTTTATATGATGAGTGAAATAGAATATACTATTACTAGTGTGCCCGATGGGAGAGGAAAATACGATATTACAAAATTTATTATATTTAATATATGATATTAATAATTTTTATCTGAGAAAACAATTAATTTTTGATTAGAAAATAACAATTAAACCTGGAATTTTTTGTTTCTGGTTCATAATGACTTTTTAAATATTAAAATTATGTAAATGGTCG